>CM077030.1:8165406-8433999 GCA_039090855.1 Macrothele yani | reverse complement strand
GTCAAACTAAAGAAATCTTTGGACACGGATCCTAACCCCACCAATAAGAAACTGCGTACTTTGCCGCCGGACACTGCCCGATTTTTATCATCCATGCACGGGAAGAATCTCACAAGCTTGGCTCCAAATCTCCCTTCTGGATTCAAAAAGCCCTGCAAGGAGCGGTTGCGTCACCAACCAGTGTGAAGAAGTTAAAATCGAGAGATATATTGGTGGAAATGTCAAGTCCACGCCATGGTTCATTGCTCTTGGGCGTCTCCAACTTGGGTGGTGTCCCTGTGGACATCAAACCTCATCAGTCCCTGAATTCATCCAGAGGTGTCATCTCCGAGCGCGACCTCGTGGATGTTTCAGAGGAAGAATTTCTTGAGGAGCTTGCCAACCAAGGTGTCACAGCGGTTCGTCGCATCAAGTTCCGCCGAAACGGGGAGCTGGTCAACTCCAGAACAGTGATTCTGACCTTTGATCGCCCGACTCTTCCATCTTCCATCCATGCGGGCTATTTGAACTGCTCTGTGCGCCCGTACATTCCTAACCCTCTTCGTTGCTACCGATGCCAAGTGTACGGGCACTCCCAGCAGTCTTGCCGTGGTGCTGCTACTTGCAATCGTTGCGGTTCACACGACCATCTTCAGTCTGACTGCTCTGCCGCAGCTGCCCATTGTGTGAACTGCAAAGGCGACCATGCTGCCAATGCCAAGAACTGTCCGAAGTGGATTGAGGAGCGGAGGATTCAGGAGGTTAAGACACTTGAACACCTGTCCTGCCCTGAAGCTCGACGGAAGGTCGTTCCCGCTGCTCCAAGCGCACGCACCTACTCTTCCGTTGTGGCTCCTAAAACATCCATAGCCACTCAGACAGACATCACTATACCAAAAGACTGCCCTTTCTCTCTCGAGGATATTTATGCTGCTGGGCTGAAGGCCCTTCGACTTTCCACCACTGACAGTTTATCTTTGCCACCACAGACCAATGCTCGGGTCCTGCATCCTCGCCCAAGCGCGCTGTTGCAGAACAGGTTTCCCGTTCTACGAGCCTGATCCCCTCGCCTGCTAGTGACACAAAGGCAAGACCAAACAAACCTCAGCCACACAATCTCAAACAAAGGTTCAAGCCGGAACGAAGCAGTCCCGGTCTTCATCCTCAAGACACCCACCTGTCCTTCCCCCGGTTACCACGCCGGCGAGGGGCACTGCAGACCAGACAGAGAATTTATGGACTCCGAGGCCTTCTAGGCCTGGTCAGTTCATTTGATCCACGTTTCTTTCTTTCTATCTACCCCTCAAATCATGGTTTCAATCGTTCAATGGAACTGTCGAGGTTTTCGGACAAAATATGATGACGTCAAACATCTGCTTTCGTCGTACTCTCGGTGTGCCTTTGCCTCCAGGAGACAAAACTTAAACCATCAGACCTGCTCTCAGTTCGAGGCTACAGTGCATTTCGGAAAGATAATGTTTCAGGAGATATAGCTTGCGGGGGAGTTGCCATTCTTGTCCCCCACAGTGTTCCAGTTTCTCCCGTTGCGGTCTCAACATCTTTACAAGCCGTTGCGGTGCGTATCTCCATGCCTGTGCCTCTAACTGTTTGCAGCGTCTATCTGCCGCCGGATGAGGACGTGAGCATGTCTGTTCTTGAGAGCTTAGTTGAGCAGCTGCTGCCACCTGCTCTTCTTCTGGGTGACTTCAATGCTCATAATCCATTGTGGGGTAGTGTCAGAACAGACACACGAGGCCGTAGGATCGAATCTCTTCTTTCCTCGACCTCTTTGTGCCTGTTTAACACCGGTGCTGACACTTATTTCCACGAGCCTACAAGAAGTTTCAGTGCGATCGATTTATCTTTGGGTTCACCATCGGTTACTGCTGACTGGTCGTGGACGGTGTGCAACGACCTCCATGGGAGCGACCACTTCCCAATTGTACTTGGCTATAATGAGAGCGTGCCATCTTCTGCTTCCCGCCCTCCTCGATGGAGGATGGATCGTGCCAAGTGGGAGGTCTTCACATCGTCCGCAGTGATACCTTCTGTCATGGTGACCCGAGGGTCAATCGATGCAACTGTTACTGATGTCACCACGTGTATCATTCAGGCAGCGGATCTCTCTATCCCAAAGACATCAACGACGCTCCCAAGACGTCCGAAACCTTGGTGGACCTCTGATTGCACAGCGGCTAGGAGAGCTCAACATAAGGCCTGGTGTACATTTCGGCGGTATCCAACCGATGCTAATCTCGTTGAATTTAAAAGAGCAAAATCTTACGCTCGGTTGGTGCGTCGACGAAGCAAGAGGGAGTCTTGGATAAAGTACGTTTCATCGATCAATTCACGTGCCAGTTCAAAAACTGTTTGGGAAAAAATTCGTAGGATTCGGGGAAACTGTGGTTCCCATCAGATCTCTATTCTCGAGAGTAACGGCTGCACGTATGCTGAAGTCGGGGAGATAGTGGATTGTTTGGGTAGGGCGTTTGCCTCTGTTTCCAGTTCTGAGGCGTACCCTCTCTCCTTTCAGAGGACTAGACCTGCTGCTGAGTGCCAGAGACTCTCCTTTGCGCCTTTTCATAACACCGAGTATAACTCCCCCTTCAGCATGGTTGAACTCCGAGTGGCTCTGCATCGGTCCGGTGCAACATCTGTAGGTCCCGATGGCATCCACTATGACATGATCCGTCATCTATCACAGTCGTCTCTCGAGAATCTGTTAGTGCTTTTCAACCGCATTTGGTTGGAGCACAGTTTCCCGGACTCCTGGCGAAAAGCTTTTGTTTTACCTTTTCCCAAGCCTGGCAAAGACCCCAAGTCTCCGTCTAGTTACCGGCCAATTGCCCTCACTAGCTGTCTGTGCAAAATCCTTGAACGCATGGTTAATTCTAGGCTAATTTACTTCCTAGAAGAACATCAAATTCTGTCGCCATCACAAAGCGGCTTCCGTCGTCATCGTTCAGCTCCTGACCATCTCCTGCTCCTTTGAGACGTCTGTTCGAGAGGCATTCGTGCGTAGGCAGCACCTGGTGTCTGTCTTTTTTGACATCGAAAAAGCTTACGATAGAGCGTGGCGTCACGGTATCCTCCGTGACCTCCACGAGAATGGGTTGCGGGGAAACCTGCCAACCTTCATTGCCAACTTTCTTCGTAACCGTGTGTTCCAGGTGCGCCTCGGTACAACGCTCTCTGCCTTCTTCCATCAAGAACAAGGTGTTCCTCAAGGCAGCATTCTTTCGGTGACTCTTTTCATCCTCCGCATTAATTGTTTGCTTAAAAATCTTCCTCGTACGGTTTCGACTACCATTTATGTTGACGACCTTCACATCTTCTGCTCGTCATCAAGCATGCATTTCATTGAAAGGCAGCTGCAGTCTGCAATTAACCAGATAGTTAAAGCGGCGAACAACAATGGTTTCGTTCTTTCTGCTGAAAAGACAGCGTGTGTCCATTTCTGCCGGAGGCGTGGCCTCCACCCCGATCCAGAACTCTATTTGGACCATGCAGCCATTCCAGTTTTGCCGGAAACCAAGTTCCTTGGTTTGACCGTCGACCGTGCGCTCACCTTTCGCTCGCACGTTCGACGACTCCGGCACTTCCTGTCTGAGAGCTTTGTCCATCCTCAAGATCCTCGCCTCAGTCTCCTGGGGTGCAGACAGGACTTCCTTGTTCCGTATTTACCATTCTCTCATTCGGTCTAAACTGGATTATGGCTGTATGGTGTATGGCTCTGCGCGTCCTTCCGTTCTCCGGCCGTTGGATACCATCCACCATCAAGCGCTGCGTCTTTGTACGGGAGCCTTTCGTACGTCACCCATTCCCAGCCTTTATGCCGACGCGAACGAACCGTCGCTTCATTTACGCCGTCTGCAGCTGTCTCTTCAATTTTACCTGAAACTTAAATCACTCACAGACCATCCTTTATACGATGCAGTTTTTCATCCCCAGCATGCTCGTTTGTTCGAGATCCGTCCCTCGTGCATTCGAACCTTCGGTCTTCGTATGGCAGCCGTAGCTCGTGATGCAGGGCTCGACTTGTCACTCGTTGGAGAGACCAGGGGCTTTGAGGATTCTCCATGGCATCCTCTTGGTGTCGTGGTCGATACCAGCTTTACATCTTTTGACAAGTCCTCAACCCCTGCGTCAGTGTACCAGCAGCTCTTCGCCGAACACCGTTACGTCAATGCAGACTTTATTCCTGTTTTCACCGATGGATCTAAGGCAGCTGGTGTCGTTGGATGCGCCGCCGTCTGCATTGACGAAGTTTCTGTTGCCCGCATTCCTGCCGAGGCCACGGTGTTTTCGGCGGAGATGCATGCTGTGTATCTTGCACTTGTTCACGTGCAGTCGAGCTCTCATCAGCGTGCTATTGTGTACACTGATTCGTTGAGTGTTGTGCAATCATTGTCATCTTTGGATTTCTCTGGCCACCCACTTCTTTTTACCGTACGGAGACTTCTTCGTTCTTTGCTCGAGGCTGATGTCCAGATTCGGTTCTGCTGGATTCCTGGGCATGTTGGGATCCCAGGGAACGAGTCTGCTGATGCTGCTGCTAGATCTGCCTCTTCTTTGGTCGTCACACCCTTGCCACTGTTTCACCGTGAATTTCGCTTTCTTGTTCACGATCATATCAGACGAACGTGGCGAAGTCTGTGGGACCAACAGGTGGAGAATAAACTGCACCGTGTTAAACCCATCCTTGGAGTCTGGAAATCATCGTGTCGCCGGAACCGTAGGGAAGAAGTTGTTCTTGCGCGTCTCCGCATTGGGCATTGTCGCTTCACGCATAGCTATTTGCTGTGTGGCGACGCTGCCCCAATGTGTGAGGCGTGCGACTGTTTACTCACCGTCTCTCATGTTTTGTGCAGTTGTGTTCGTTTTCGTCAGCATCGGTTTCACTATTTTCAGTCTCATCTGCTGGACGAGGACGCAGCTACGCTTCAAAAGCTTTTGGGCGACCACTGCGACACTTTCGCAGTATTTTCCTTTCTAAAACAGATTAACGTTTTAAAACTCATTTAAAAAAAAAAAAAAAAAAAAATAAAATAAAAGTTATATTATAATGGTAAATTAATAAAGTTATATATAAACCTAATAAACTAACTAGTCCTCACAACATCTGTCATCATCCTCTTTTCTAACTTTTACCAAGCCTGTCTGCTCTTAATCATTTCACCCCGCTTTTTAAAATCTTTAGCTGATAGTTCTGTGTCTGGCGCTCTTTGGCCAAGCCTGGCCCTTGCGCCACTAAAATCAATTAACTAACTAACTAAGCTTCCCGCCCTCCTCGATGGAGGATGGATCGTGCCAAGTGGGAGGTCTTCACATCGTCCGCAGTGATACCTTCTGTCATGGTGACCCGAGGGTCAATCGATGCAACTGTTACTGATGTCACCACGTGTATCATTCAGGCAGCGGATCTCTCTATCCCAAAGACATCAACGACGCTCCCAAGACGTCCGAAACCTTGGTGGACCTCTGATTGCACAGCGGCTAGGAGAGCTCAACATAAGGCCTGGTGTACATTTCGGCGGTATCCAACCGATGCTAATCTCGTTGAATTTAAAAGAGCAAAATCTTACGCTCGGTTGGTGCGTCGACGAAGCAAGAGGGAGTCTTGGATAAAGTACGTTTCATCGATCAATTCACGTGCCAGTTCAAAAACTGTTTGGGAAAAAATTCGTAGGATTCGGGGAAACTGTGGTTCCCATCAGATCTCTATTCTCGAGAGTAACGGCTGCACGTATGCTGAAGTCGGGGAGATAGTGGATTGTTTGGGTAGGGCGTTTGCCTCTGTTTCCAGTTCTGAGGCGTACCCTCTCTCCTTTCAGAGGACTAGACCTGCTGCTGAGTGCCAGAGACTCTCCTTTGCGCCTTTTCATAACACCGAGTATAACTCCCCTTCAGCATGGTTGAACTCCGAGTGGCTCTGCATCGGTCCGGTGCAACATCTGTAGGTCCCGATGGCATCCACTATGACATGATCCGTCATCTATCACAGTCGTCTCTCGAGAATCTGTTAGTGCTTTTCCAACCGCATTTGGTTGGAGCACAGTTTCCCGGACTCCTGGCGAAAAGCTTTTGTTTTACCTTTTCCCAAGCCTGGCAAAGACCCCAAGTCTCCCTCTAGTTACCGGCCAATTGCCCTCACTAGCTGTCTGTGCAAAATCCTTGAACGCATGGTTAATTCTAGGCTAATTTACTTCCTAGAAGAACATCAAATTCTGTCGCCATCACAAAGCGGCTTCCGTCGTCATCGTTCAGCTCCTGACCATCTCCTGCTCCTTGAGACGTCTGTTCGAGAGGCATTCGTGCGTAGGCAGCACCTGGTGTCTGTCTTTTTTGACATCGAAAAAGCTTACGATAGAGCGTGGCGTCACGGTATCCTCCGTGACCTCCACGAGAATGGGTTGCGGGGAAACCTGCCAACCTTCATTGCCAACTTTCTTCGTAACCGTGTGTTCCAGGTGCGCCTCGGTACAACGCTCTCTGCCTTCTTCCATCAAGAACAAGGTGTTCCTCAAGGCAGCATTCTTTCGGTGACTCTTTTCATCCTCCGCATTAATTGTTTGCTTAAAAATCTTCCTCGTACGGTTTCGACTACCATTTATGTTGACGACCTTCACATCTTCTGCTCGTCATCAAGCATGCATTTCATTGAAAGGCAGCTGCAGTCTGCAATTAACCAGATAGTTAAAGCGGCGAACAACAATGGTTTCGTTCTTTCTGCTGAAAAGACAGCGTGTGTCCATTTCTGCCGGAGGCGTGGCCTCCACCCCGATCCAGAACTCTATTTGGACCATGCAGCCATTCCAGTTTTGCCGGAAACCAAGTTCCTTGGTTTGACCGTCGACCGTGCGCTCACCTTTCGCTCGCACGTTCGACGACTCCGCACTTCCTGTCTGAGAGCTTTGTCCATCCTCAAGATCCTCGCCTCAGTCTCCTGGGGTGCAGACAGGACTTCCTTGTTCCGTATTTACCATTCTCTCATTCGGTCTAAACTGGATTATGGCTGTATGGTGTATGGCTCTGCGCGTCCTTCCGTTCTCCGGCCGTTGGATACCATCCACCATCAAGCGCTGCGTCTTTGTACGGGAGCCTTTCGTACGTCACCCATTCCCAGCCTTTATGCCGACGCGAACGAACCGTCGCTTCATTTACGCCGTCTGCAGCTGTCTCTTCAATTTTACCTGAAACTTAAATCACTCACAGACCATCCTTTATACGATGCAGTTTTCATCCCCAGCATGCTCGTTTGTTCGAGATCCGTCCCTCGTGCATTCGAACCTTCGGTCTTCGTATGGCAGCCGTAGCTCGTGATGCAGGGCTCGACTTGTCACTCGTTGGAGAGACCAGGGGCTTTGAGGATTCTCCATGGCATCCTCTTGGTGTCGTGGTCGATACCAGCTTTACATCTTTTGACAAGTCCTCAACCCCTGCGTCAGTGTACCAGCAGCTCTTCGCCGAACACCGTTACGTCAATGCAGACTTTATTCCTGTTTTCACCGATGGATCTAAGGCAGCTGGTGTCGTTGGATGCGCCGCCGTCTGCATTGACGAAGTTTCTGTTGCCCGCATTCCTGCCGAGGCCACGGTGTTTTCGGCGGAGATGCATGCTGTGTATCTTGCACTTGTTCACGTGCAGTCGAGCTCTCATCAGCGTGCTATTGTGTACACTGATTCGTTGAGTGTTGTGCAATCATTGTCATCTTTGGATTTCTCTGGCCACCCACTTCTTTTACCGTACGGAGACTTCTTCGTTCTTTGCTCGAGGCTGATGTCCAGATTCGGTTCTGCTGGATTCCTGGGCATGTTGGGATCCCAGGGAACGAGTCTGCTGATGCTGCTGCTAGATCTGCCTCTTCTTTGGTCGTCACACCCTTGCCACTGTTTCACCGTGAATTTCGCTTTCTTGTTCACGATCATATCAGACGAACGTGGCGAAGTCTGTGGGACCAACAGGTGGAGAATAAACTGCACCGTGTTAAACCCATCCTTGGAGTCTGGAAATCATCGTGTCGCCGGAACCGTAGGGAAGAAGTTGTTCTTGCGCGTCTCCGCATTGGGCATTGTCGCTTCACGCATAGCTATTTGCTGTGTGGTTCGAACAAGACATGACGACGTGAAACATCTGCTTTCGTCATACTCTCCGGTGTGCCTTTGCCTCCAGGAAACAAAACTTAAACCATCAGACCTCCTTTCAGTTCGAGGCTACAGTGCATTTCGGAAAGATAATGTTTCAGGAGATATAGCTTGCGGGGGAGTTGCCATCCTTGTCCCCCACAGTGTTCCAGTTTCTCCCGTTGCGGTCTCAACATCTTTACAAGCCGTTGCGGTGCGTATCTCCATGCCTGTGCCTCTAACTGTTTGCAGCGTCTATCTGCCGCCGGATGAGGACGTGAGCGTGTCCGTTCTTGAGAGCTTAGTTGGGCAGCTGCCGTCACCTGCTCTTCTTCTGGGTGACTTCAATGCTCATAATCCATTGTGGGGTAGTGTCAGAACAGACACACGAGGCCGTAGGATCGAATCTCTTCTTTCCTCGACCTCTTTGTGCCTGTTTAACACCGGTGCTGACACTTACTTCCACGAGCCTACACGAAGTTTCAGTGCAATCGATTTATCTTTGGGTCAACCATCGGTTATGGCCGACTGGTCGTGGACGGTGTGTGACGACCTCCATGGAAGCGACCACTTCCCAATTGTACTTAGGTATAATGTGAGCGTACCATCTTCTGCCTCCCGCCCTCCTCGTTGGAGGATGGATCGTGCCAAGTGGGAGGTCTTCACACCGTCCGCAATGATATCTTTTGCCATGGTGACCCGGGGGTCAATTGACGCAGCTGTTACTGATGTCACAACGTGTATCATTCAGGCAGCAGATCTCTCTATCCCAAAAACATCAACGACGCTCCCAAGACGTCCGAAGCCTTGGTGGAACCCTGATTGCGCAGCGGCTAGGAGAGTTCAACATAAGGCCTGGTGTACTTTTCGGCGTTATCCGACCGATGCTAATCTTGTTAAATTTAAAAGAGCAAAATCTTACGCTCGGTTGGTGCGTCGACGAAGCAAGAGGGAGTCTTGGATGAAGTACGTTTCATCTATCAATTCACGTGCCAGTTCAAAAACTGTTTGGGAAAAAATTCGTAAGATCCGGGGAAACTATAGTTCCCGCCAAATTTCAATTCTTGAGAATAACGGCTGCACGTATGCTGAAGTTGGGGAGATTGTGGATTGCTTGGGCGAAGCGTTTGCCTCAGTTTCTAGTTCTCAGGCGTATCTCCTGTCCTTTCAGAGGATTAAAACAACCGCGGAACGCCAGAAAATCTCCTTTGCGCCTTTTTATAACACTGAGTATAACTCCCCCTTCAGCATGGTTGAACTACGGGTGGCTCTGCATCGGTCTGGCGCAACATCTGTCGGCCCTGACGGCATCCACTATGACATGATCCGTCATCTCTCGCAGTCGTCTCTCGAGAATCTATTAGTGCTTTTCAACCGTATTTGGTTGGAGCACAGTTTCCCGGACTCTTGGCGAAGAGCTTTTGTTTTACCTTTTCCCAAGCCTGGCAAAGACCCCAAGTCTCCCTCTAGTTATCGGCCAATTGCCCTCACTAGCTGTCTGTGCAAAATCCTTGAACGAATGGTTAATTCCCGGCTAATTTATTTTCTTGAAGAACATCGAATACTGTCTCCATCACAAAGCGGCTTCCGTCGTCATCGTTCAGCTCCTGACCATCTCCTGCTCCTTGAGACGTCTGTTCGTGAGGCGTTCGTACGTAGGCAGCACCTGGTGTCTGTATTTTTTGACATCGAAAAAGCTTACGATAGAGCGTGGCGTCACGGTATCCTCCGTGACCTCCACGAGAGTGGGTTGCGGGGAAACCTGCCAACCTTCATTGCCAACTTTCTTCGTAACCGTGTGTTCCAGGTGCGCCTGGGTACAACGCTGTCCACCTTTTTTCCATCAAGAACAAGGCGTTCCTCAAGGCAGCATTCTTTCGGTGACTCTGTTCATCCTCCGCATTAATTGTTTACTCAAAAATCTTCCTCCTACGGTTTCGGCTACCATTTATGTTGACGACCTTCACATCTTCTGTTCGTCATCCAGCATGCGTTTCGTTGAAAGGCAGTTGCAGTCTGCAATTACCCAGATTGTTAAAGCCGCTAACAATAATGGGTTTGTTCTTTCTCCCGACAAGACAGCCTGTGTCCATTTTCTGCCGGAGGCGTGGCCTCCATCCTGATCCAGAGCTCTATTTGGACCGTGCAGCCATTCCAGTTTTGCCGGAAACCAAGTTCCTTGGTTTGACCGTTGACCGTGCTCTCACCTTTCGCTCGCACGTTCGACGGCTAAGGACTTCCTGTCTGAGAGCCTTGTCAATCCTTAAGATCCTTGCCTCAGTCTCCTGGGGTGCAGACAGGACTTCTTTGTTCCGTATTTACCATTCTCTCATTCGGTCTAAGCTGGATTATGGCTGTATGGTGTATGGCTCTGCGCGTCCTACCGTTCTCCGGCCGTTGGATACCATCCACCATCAAGCGCTGCGTCTTTGTACGGGAGCCTTTCGTACGTCACCCATTCCCAGCCTTTATGCCGACGCGAACGAACCGTCGCTTCATTTACGCCGTCTGCAGCTGTCTCTTCAGTTTTACCTGAAACTTAAATCACTCACAGACCATCCTTTATACGATGCAGTTTTTCATCCCCAGCATGCTCGTTTGTTCGAGATCCGTCCCTCGTGCATTCGAACCTTCGGTCTTCGTATGGCGGCCGTAGCTCGTGATGCAGGGCTCGACTTGTCACTCGTTGGAGAGACCAGGGGCTTTGAGGATCCCCCATGGCATCCTCTTGGTGTCATGGTTGATACCAGCTTTACATCTTTTGACAAGTCCTCAACCCCTGCGTCAGTGTACCAGCAGCTCTTCGCTGAACACCGTTACGTCAATGCAGACTTTATTCCTGTTTTCACCGATGGATCTAAGGCGGCTGGTGTAGTTGGATCCGCCGCCGTCTGCGTTGACGAAGTTTCTGTTGCCCGCATTCCTCCTGAGGCCACGGTGTTTTCGGCGGAGATGCATGCTGTGTATCTTGCACTTGTTCACGTGCAGTCGAGCTCTCATCAGCGTGCTATTGTGTACACTGATTCGTTGAGTGTTGTGCAATCATTGTCATCTTTGGATTTCACTGGCCACCCCCTTCTTTTTACCGTACGGAGACTTCTTCGTTCTTTGTTCGAGGCTGATGTCCAGATTCGGTTCTGCTGGATTCCTGGGCATGTTGGGATCCCAGGGAACGAGTCTGCTGATGCTGCTGCTAGATCTGCCTCCTCTTTGGTTGTCACACCGTTGCCACTGTTCCACCGTGATTTTCGCTTTCTTGTTCACGATCATATCAGACGAACGTGGCGGGGTCTGTGGGACCAACAGGTGGAGAATAAACTGCACCGTGTTAAACCCATCCTTGGAGTCTGGAAATCATCGTGTCGCCGGAACCGTAGGGAAGAAGTTGTTCTTGCGCGTCTCCGCATTGGGCATTGTCGCTTCACGCATAGCTATTTGCTGTGTGGCGACGCTGCCCCAATGTGTGAGGCGTGCGACTGTTTACTCACCATCTCTCATGTTTTATGTAGTTGTGTTCGGTTTTGTAATAATCGGTTTCACTATTTTCAATCTCATCTGCTGGACGAGGACGCAGCTACGCTTCAAAAACTTTTTGGGCGACCACTGCGACACTTTCGCAGTATTTTCCTTTTTAAAACAGATTAACTTTTTAAAACTTATTTAAAAAAAAAAAAAAAAAAAAAAAAAGTTATATAATAAGTATAATAGTAAACTAATAAAGTTATATATAAACCTAATTAACTAACTAGTCTTCACATCTTTCATCATCCTCTTTTCTAACTTTTACTAAGCCCGTCTGCTCTTAATCATTCTCCACGCTTTTAAAAATCTTTAGCTGATAGTTCTGTGTCTGGCGCTCTTTGGCCAAACCTGGCCCTTGCGCCACTAAAATCAATTAACTAACTAACTAACTAACGACGCTGCCCCAATGTGTGAGGCGTGCGACTGTTTACTCACCGTCTCTCATGTTTTGTGCAGTTGTGTTCGTTTTCGTCAGCATCGGTTTCACTATTTTCAGTCTCATCTGCTGGACGAGGACGCAGCTACGCTTCAAAAGCTTTTGGGCGACCACTGCGACACTTTCGCAGTATTTTCCTTTTCTAAAACAGATTAACGTTTTAAAACTCATTTAAAAAAAAAAAAAAAAAAAATAAAATAAAAGTTATATTATAATGGTAAATTAATAAAGTTATATATAAACCTAATAAACTAACTAGTCCTCACAACATCTGTCATCATCCTCTTTTCTAACTTTTACCAAGCCTGTCTGCTCTTAATCATTTCACCCCGCTTTTTAAAATCTTTAGCTGATAGTTCTGTGTCTGGCGCTCTTTGGCCAAGCCTGGCCCTTGCGCCACTAAAATCAATTAACTAACTAACTAACCTCCAGGAGACAAAACTTAAACCATCAGACCTCCTTTCAGTTCGAGGCTACAGTGCATTTCGGAAAGATAATGTTTCAGGAGATATTGCTTGCGGGGGAGTTGCCATCCTTGTCCCCCACAATGTTCCAGTTTCTCCCGTTGCGGTCTCAACATCTTTACAAGCCGTTGCGGTGCGTATCTCCATGCCTGTGCCTCTAACCGTTTGCAGCATCTATCTGCCGCCGGATGAGGACGTGAGCGTGTCCGTTCTTGAGAGCTTAGTTGTGCAGCTGCCGTCACCTGCTCTTGTTCTGGGTGACTTCAATGCTCATAATCCATTGTGGGTAGTGTCAGAACAGACACACGAGGCCGTAGGATCGAATCTCTTCTTTCCTCGACCTCTTTGTGCCTGTTTAACACCGGTGCTGACACTTACTTCCACGAGCCTACACGAAGTTTCAGTGCAATCGATTTATCTTTGGGTCAACCATCGGTTATGGCCGCCTGGTCGTGGACGGTGTGTGACGACCTCCATGGAAGCGACCACTTCCCAATTGTACTTAGGTATAATGTGAGCGTACCATCTTCTGCCTCCCGCCCTCCTCGTTGGAGGATGGATCGTGCCAAGTGGGAGGTCTTCACACCGTCCGCAATGATATCTTTTGCCATGGTGACCCGGGGGTCAATTGACGCAGCTGTTACTGATGTCACAACGTGTATCATTCAGGCAGCAGATCTCTCTATCCCAAAAACATCAACGACGCTCCCAAGACGTCCGAAGGCTTGGTGGAACCCTGATTGCGCAGCGGCTAGGAGAGTTCAACATAAGGCCTGGTGTACTTTTCGGCGTTATCCGACCGATGCTAATCTTGTTAAATTTAAGAGCAAAATCTTACGCTCGGTTGGTGCGTCGACGAAGCAAAAGGGAGTCTTGGATGAAGTACGTTTCATCTATCAATTCACGTGCCAGTTCAAAAACTGTTTGGGAAAAAATTCGTAAGATCCGGGGAAACTATAGTTCCCGCCAAATTTCAATTCTTGAGAATAACGGCTGCACGTATGCTGAAGTTGGGGAGATTGTGGATTGCTTGGGCGAAGCGTTTGCCTCAATTTCTAGTTCTCAGGCGTATCTCCCGCTTTTTCAGAGGATTAAGACAACCGCGGAACGCCAGAAATTCTCCTTTGCGCCTTTTTATAACACTCAGTATAACTCCCCTTCAGCATGGTTGAATTACGGGTGGCTCTGCATCGGTCCGGCGCAACATCTGTCGGTCCCGACGACATCCACTATGACATGATTCGTCATCTCTCGCAGTCGTCTCTCGAGAATCTGTTAGTGCTTTTCAACCGCATTTGGTTGGAGCACAGTTTCCCGGACTCTTGGCGAAGAGCTTTTGTTTTACCTTTTCCCAAGCCTGGCAAAGACCCCAAGTCTCCCTCTAGTTATCGGCAAATTGCCCTCACTAGCTGTCTGTGCAAAATCCTTGAACGAATGGTTAATTCCCGGCTAATTTATTTTCTTGAAGAACATCGAATACTGTCTCCATCACAAAGCGGCTTCCGTCGTCATCGTTCTGCTCCTGACCATCTCCTGCTGCTTGAGACGTCTGTTCGTGAGGCGTTCGTACGTAGGCAGCACCTGGTGTCTGTATTTTTTGACATCGAAAAAGCTTACGATAGAGCGTGGCGTCACGGTATCCTCCGTGACCTCCACGAGAGTGGGTTGCGGGGAAACCTGCCAACCTTCATTGCCAACTTTCTTCGTAACCGTGTGTTCCAGGTGCGCCTGGGTACAACGCTGTCCGCCTTTTTCCATCAAGAACAAGGCGTTCCTCAAGGCAGCATTCTTTCGGTGACTCTGTTCATCCTCCGCATTAATTGTTTACTCAAAAATCTTCCTCCTACGGTTTCGGCTACCATTTATGTTGACGACCTTCACATCTTCTGTTCGTCATCCAGCATGCATTTCGTTGAAAGGCAGCTGCAGTCTGCAATTACCCAGATTGTTAAAGCGGCTAACAATAATGGATTTGTTCTTTCTCCCGACAAGACAGCCTGTGTCCATTTCTGCCGGAGGCGTGGCCTCCATCCTGATCCAGAGCTCTATTTGGACCGTGCAGCCATTCCAGTTTTGCCGGAAACCAAGTTCCTTGGTTTGACCGTTGACCGTGCTCTCACCTTTCGCTCGCACGTTCGACGGCTAAGGACTTCCTGTCTGAGAGCCTTGTCAATCCTTAAGATCCTTGCCTCAGTCTCCTGGGGTGCTGACACGACTTCTTTGTTCCGTATTTACCATTCTCTCATTCGGTCTAAGCTGGATTATGGCTGTATGGTGTATGGCTCTGCGCGTCCTACCGTTCTCCGGCCGTTGGATACCATCCACCATCAAGCGCTGCGTCTTTGTACGGGAGCCTTTCGTACGTCACCCATTCCCAGCCTTTATGCCGACGCGAACGAACCGTCGCTTCATTTACGCCGTCTGCAGCTGTCTCTTCAGTTTCACCTGAAACTTAAATCACTCACAGACCATCCTTTATACGATGCAGTTTTTCATCCCCAGCATGCTCGTTTGTTCGAGATCCGTCCCTCGTGCATTCGAACCTTCGGTCTTCGTATGGCGGCCGTAGCTCGTGATGCAGGGCTCGACTTGTCACTCGTTGGAGAGACCAAGGGCTTTGAGGATCCCCCATGGCATCCTCTTGGTGTCATGGTTGATACCAGCTTTACATCTTTTGACAAGTCCTCAACCCCTGCGTCAGTGTACCAGCAGCTCTTCGCTGAACACCGTTACGTCAATGCAGACTTTATTCCTGTTTTCACCGATGGATCTAAGGCGGCTGGTGTTGTTGGATCCGCCGCCGTCTGCGTTGACGAAGTTTCTGTTGCCCGCATTCCTCCTGAGGCCACGGTGTTTTCGGCGGAGATGCATGCTGTGTATCTTGCACTTGTTCACGTGCAGTCGAGCTCTCATCAGCGTGCTATTGTGTACACTGATTCGTTGAGTGTTGTGCAATCATTGTCATCTTTGGATTTCACTGGCCACCCCTTCTTTTTACCGTACGGAGACTTCTTCGTTCTTTGTTCGAGGCTGAGGTCCAGATTCGGTTCTGCTGGATTCCTGGGCATGTTGGGATCCCAGGGAACGAGTCTGCTGATGCTGCTGCTAGATCTGCCTCCTCTTTGGTTGTCACACCGTTGCCACTGTTCCACCGTGATTTTCGCTTTCTTGTTCACGATCATATCAGACGAACGTGGCGGGGTCTGTGGGACCAACAGGTGGAGAATAAACTGCACCGTGTTAAACCCATCCTTGGAGTCTGGAAATCATCGTGTCGCCGGAACCGTAGGGAAGAAGTTGTTCTTGCGCGTCTCCGCATTGGGCATTGTCGCTTCACGCATAGCTATTTGCTGTGTGGCGACGCTGCCCCAATGTGTGAGGCGTGCGACTGTTTACTCACCATCTCTCATGTTTTATGTAGTTGTGTTCGGTTTTGTAATAATCGGTTTCACTATTTTCAGTCTCATCTGCTGGACGAGGACGCAGCTACGCTTCAAAAACTTTTGGGCGACCACTGCGACACTTTCGCAGTATTTTCCTTTTAAAACAGATTAACTTTTTAAAACTTATTTAAAAAAAAAAAAAAAAAGTTATATAATAAATATAATAGTAAACTAATAAAGTTATATATAAACCTAATTAACTAACTAGTCTTCACATCTTTCATCATCCTCTTTTTCTAACTTTTACTAAGCCCGTCTGCTCTTAATCATTCTCCACGCTTTTAAAAATCTTTAGCTGATAGTTCTGTGTCTGGCGCTCTTTGGCCAAACCTGGCCCTTGCGCCACTAAAATCAATTAACTAACTAACTAACCACATCCTGTAGGACCTGCTATCAGAGCTGTGAAAGGATGTTGTAGTCTAGGCACTTCCATGTTGTCAACTGAATACGAGAAAGAGGCTACGTTGCAATTTAAAGACATGACACACGAAATAGGATTCAATCAATTTTTATTTAAATTCTAAATTTTGTTACAATTCCAAATTTCTTTCGAACAAAATTATAGACACTCACATCGTTTGTTTCAGATTTCCATCGAAAATGGTTAACAACGGAAAACAAGCTTTTCCCGTGACATCTAGAATAGAGGTAAAAAATACAGAATTGGCCACATACGGCCGAAACTGAACTTTGAAGGGGTACTTCGTTAAAGTTCACATCGTCAAATTTGGAAGCGAATCGCGCAATAGGTCCTTGAAAATGTTCTGGAGGGTGTCCAAAGGAATCAAAAAACTCCATTTTTCTTGGGTTTGGCATATACGCGGCCAACCAATGTTTCCCAGGATTTCCATGTCTATCTGTATTCACAACGAGACAGGACGGGAACTTGTAAATTCGAGTGGGAAGTTGATCGCAGGCAAACACTCCGATGAAGTAACGACGCGTCACGTGATCTTGCTTTAGAGTCTTCGTTATTTGCACACTGTTCATTTCTTCAATTGGAAAAATCACAAAAAATGTTTCTGGACTTGGAAATTTCAATAATGTTCTGGAACTCTGCGTAGATTAGCACCGAAATTGTTTTTGACAAAGCTTTTCCAAATTTGATCTCCACTCTTAAATTTCCTTGCTGGATCAGATTCATATGTCGTCCATCGCATAGATCGGGACTGAGATCGAATGCGTAGAGAGTGTATCCCTTGGAAAATTCTTCTCGGTTGATGAAAATTCCTCTATCTTGTCCCAGTCTCTCGGTTCCTTGATATAGGCTATGGTAAGAACGAATTGTGTTTCCCTTTTCGAAATTGGGTTCTAATGGCTTATGAGGAACTGGCTGTCCGTCGACGTACACGGCGATAAAGTTGACATCGTAATGTTTGAATTCAAAGGGGTTTGATTTATATGTAGCATTAAAAGTGTCGTTATCTACACATCCAATAACCAGTCTTTTCGGCATTTGTCCAAGGAATACGTTATCTTGCACGAAGGACATACTTCCTTGAGAAACGGAATACACTTTGCATAAAACACGATCAATGGGATACTTCGCAGGAGATTTTTCTAAAGCTTTTGCATGACCAATAGCAACTCCTGGGTTGACTTTGACTTTTCTCACAAACATTGATGCATGCTCGACGAGAACTCTGTAATTGGGGGTCTCGGAGGAGGAAACGAGGCAGAAATCTGGTTTGCTTCGGTTCAGTTTGATTTTCACATCCACTAAATTGAGCAACAGTCTGTTTTGAAAAATAAATCACAGTGCAAGGTTCCAATCATATCCAGCGTCTTACTCTCTTTTACAAGTTCGTAGCGTTGATGTAATCCCCTGTTTGTTGTAGCAATCGTGGGATTAATTTCATGTAGATATCCGGCTGTATCCTTGTAAAAACCTTCACATGCTAAATAGGTTTTTTTTGCTTCTTCTCCATAATTCAGTAGAGTTTCAATATAAGCTCTGTAAGGATACGTGTTACTTGATGAGGAAACCACTCTTTCGTTTAAACTGATGTCGACTTGAGAAAACAGAGAATGAAGAAAACAGTTAATGGGACCCGCGGGCTCTTTGTCTGACAGAATAGAATTGTCAGCGTTCACAATTTTGATTTTCACGTAGAGTTGACTGGAAGATAAGTCCATGTATTCTTCTCCACTGCCAGAAATATTAAATTCCAGGGGTCCTCCATCTCGAATGTTGGCTAAAGGGTGATATTCGATCCATTGTCCTTTTTCTATGCTTGTCTGAGTGGGTGGTAACGCAAATAAATCCAGTTCTGACTTGACACATACAGAAGAATGACTGTGAATCAGAGCCATGGTTTATGGATCAAAAATATCGCGTGCTGTCCTCTTGACTTTCTTTGAACGAATGATGCATGTCTTCGTTTTTCTCTTCCTTTTAGCGCTTCCTCCCAGCATCTTCTTCACTTTGTTGGCTGCCCTGCACGGGGATAACTGGTTTTCCAGTTATTTGGGGAGCGGCGCCCCCACGGCCCGAGCTGACCTTGTGACGGTTTTTTGCTTTTTTGTTTTTGTGCTTTCACGTTACCGCAGGGACAGCTGTTCATCCAGCTGATGGGGAGTAGCGACCCCACGGCCCTAGCCGACTTGTTTTGTTTGATTCATCCCATTAGAACTTTGTGTTGCCACCACCTTGACAGCACCCGCCTCAGTCCCCGCACGGGGATAACTGGTTTTCCAGTTATTTGGGGAGCGGCGCCCCCACGGCCCGAGCTGACCTTGTGACTGTTTCTGTTTTGATTTCGTCTTGATACGATGATACCACCGAAGGGACAGCTGTTCATCCAGCTGATGGGGAGTGGCGACCCCACGGCCCGAGCCGACAGTAGTGTTTAAAATCTTTTTCCATTTGTGGTTGTTGTTGTTGTTATCTCGCCACGCTCCCGCCTCAGTCCTGTAGGTTGCTGAGGTTGTGATTATGCGCCAGCCCTTTCCTCTCACTTTCCTGTTTTTGCTTTCTTCTCCACTCCCTGTTCTTCCTTTTTCTCTATTTTCTACTCCTCTTCCTTTTCTTTTTCATTTTCTGTTCCCTCTTCGTTTCTTCGGGCTGGTTAGCTAGACCTACCTGCACGTTTGCCGTGTGCGGTGACCCGTACAGGTGGAAAAGGGGATGCTGGAGGCTGAGGTTACTGGGGGCCAGGCTATAGTTGTCACCAGTCGCCAACACTCCTCTTTGCCCCCTGCTTCACCCTAAACGGGAGGCTAGGAACTAACCTACTCCTAGTCAATCGGCTTGTCATTTCGTACGACGGGGTGAGTTTGGGGATAGTGTGGGCATGCCAAAGGGGTATTACCAAGACCCGGGAAAGTCGCGGTACTCGCTGAGCGCATGTCTGCACGATCAACATGCTATATCCGCCGCCTAACCCTAGGGCCGTGTCCTGCGCCCATGTTGGCCTGCGGACCTCCGGCTCTCCCCTGTTGGGCTCGGTAGTGGGCGGGGAAGCTGGCGGATGAATTTTTTTTCGCATTATATATGGATTCTTCAACTATTCCCCCTTCTGTCAAACTAAAGAAATCTTTGGACACGGATCCTAACCCCACCAATAAGAAACTGCGTACTTTGCCGCCGGACACTGCCCGATTTTTTATCATCCATGCACGGGAAGAATCTCACAAGCTTGGCTCCAAATCTCCCTTCTGGATTCAAAAGCCCTGCAAGGAGCGGTTGCGTCACCAACTAGTGTGAAGAAGTTAAAATCGGGAGATATATTGGTGGAAATGTCAAGTCCACGCCATGGTTCATTGCTCTTGGGCGTCTCCAACTTGGGTGGTGTCCCTGTGGACATCAAACCTCATCAGTCCCTGAATTCATCCAGAGGTGTCATCTCCGAGCGCGACCTCGTGGATGTTTCAGAGGAAGAATTTCTGGAGGAGCTTGCCAACCAAGGTGTCACAGCGGTTCGTCGCATCAAGTTCCGCCGAAACGGGGAGCTGGTCAACTCCAGAACAGTGATTCTGACCTTTGATCGCCCGACTCTTCCATCTTCCATCCATGCGGGCTATTTGAACTGCTCTGTGCGCCCGTACATTCCTAACCCCCTTCGTTGCTACCGATGCCAAGTGTACGGGCACTCCCAGCAGTCTTGCCGTGGTGCTGCTACTTGCAATCGTTGCGGTTCACACGACCATCTTCAATCTGACTGCTCTGCTGCAGCTGCCCATTGTGTGAACTGCAAAGGCGACCATGCTGCCAATGCCAAGAACTGTCCGAAGTGGATTGAGGAGCGGAAGATTCAGGAGGTTAAGACACTTGAACACCTGTCCTACCCTGAAGCTCGACGGAAGGTCGTTCCCGCTGCTCCAAGCGCACGCACCTACTCTTCCGTTGTGGCTCCTAAAACATCCATAGCCACTCAGACAGACACCACTATACCAAAAGACTGCCCTTTCTCTCTCGAGGATATTTATGCTGCTGGGCTGAAGGCCCTTCGACTTTCCACCACTGACAGTTTATCTTTGCCACCACAGACCAATGCTCGGGGTCCTGCATCCTCGCCCAAGCGCGCTGTTGCAGAACAGGTTTCCCGTTCTAAGAGCCCTGATCCCTCGCCTGCTAGACACAGAGGCAAGACCAAACAAACCTCAGCCACACAATCTCAAACAAAGGTTCAAGCCGGAACGAATCAGTCCCGGTCTTCATCCTCAAGACACCCACCTGTCCTTCCCCCGGTTACCACGCCGGCGAGGGGCACTGCAGACCAGACAGAGGAATTTATGGACTCCGAGGCCTTCTAGGCCTGGTCAGTTCATTTGATCCACGTTTCTTTCTTCCTATCTACCCCTCAAATCATGGTTTCAATCGTTCAATGGAACTGTCGAGGTTTTCGGACAAAATATGACGACGTCAAACATCTGCTCTCGTCGTACTCTCCGGTGTGCCTTTGCCTCCAGGAGACAAAACTTAAACCATCAGACCTGCTCTCAGTTCGAGGCTACAGTGCATTTCGGAAAGATAATGTTTCAGGAGATATAGCTTGCGGGGGAGTTGCCATTCTTGTCCCCCACAGTGTTCCAGTTTCTCCCGTTGCGGTCTCAACATCTTTACAAGCCGTTGCGGTGCGTATCTCCATGCCTGTGCCTCTAACTGTTTGCAGTGTCTATCTGCCGCCGGATGAGGACGTTAGCGTGTCTGCTCTTGAGAGCTTAGTTGAACAGCTGCTGTCACCTGCTCTTCTTCTGGGTGACTTCAACGCTCATAATCCATTGTGGGGTAGTGTCAGAACAGACGTACGAGGCCGTAGGACCGAATCTCTTCTGTCCTCGACCTCCCTGTGCCTTTTTAACACCGGAGCTGACACTTATTTCCACGAGCCTACACGAAGTTTCAGTGCGATCGATTTATCTTTGGGTTCACCATCAGTTATTGCTGACTGGTCGTGGACGGTGTGCAACGACCTCCATGGGAGCGACCACTTCCCAATTGTACTTGGCTATAATGAGAGCGTGCCATCTTCTGCTTCCCGCCCTCCTCGATGGAGGATGGATCGTGCCAAGTGGGAGGTCTTCACATCGTCCGCAGTGATACCTTCTGTCATGGTGACCCGAGGGTCAATCGATGCAGCTGTTACTGATGTCACCACGTGTATCATTCAGGCAGCGGATCTCTCTATCCCAAAGACCTCAACGACGCTCCCAAGACGTCCGAAACCTTGGTGGACCTCTGATTGCACAGCGGCTAGGAGAGCTCAACATAAGGCCTGGTGTACATTTCGGCGTTATCCAACCGATGCTAATCTCGTTGAATTTAAAAGAGCAAAAATCTTACGCTCGGTTGGTGCGTCGACGAAGCAAGAGGGAGTCTTGGATGAAATACGTTTCATCGATCAATTCACGTGCCAGTTCAAAAACTGTTTGTTAAAACATTCGTAGGATTCGGGGAAACTGTGGTTCCCATCAGATCTCTATTCTCGAGAGTAACGGCTGCACGTATGCTGAAGTCGGGGAGATAGTGGATTGTTTGGGTAGGGCGTTTGCCTCTGTTTCCAGTTCTGAGGCGTACCCTCTCTCCTTTCAGAGGACTAGACCAGCTGCTGAGCGCCAAAGACTCTCCTTTGCGCCTTTTCATAACACCGAGTATAACTCCCCCTTCAGCATGGTTGAACTCCGAGTGGCTCTGCATCGGTCCGGTGCAACATCTGTAGGTCCCGATGGCATCCACTATGACATGATCCGTCATCTCTCGCAGTCGTCTCTCGAGAATCTGTTAGTGCTTTTCAACCGCATTTGGTTGGAGCACAGTTTCCCGGACTCCTGGCGAAAAGCTTTTGTTTTACCTTTTCCCAAGCCTGGCAAAGACCCCAAGTCTCCCTCTAGTTATCGGCCAATTGCCCTCACTAGCTGTCTGTGCAAAATCCTTGAACGCATGGTTAATTCTAGGCTAATTTACTTCCTAGAAGAACATCAAATTCTGTCGCCATCACAAAGCGGCTTCCGTCGTCATCGTTCAGCTCCTGACCATCTCCTGCTCCTTGAGACGTCTGTTCGAGAGGCATTCGTGCGTAGGCAGCACCTGGTGTCTGTCTTTTTTGACATCGAAAAAGCTTACGATAGAGCGTGGCGTCACGGTATCCTCCGTGACCTCCACGAGAGTGGGTTGCGGGGAAACCTGCCAACCTTCATTGCCAACTTCCTTCGTAACCGTGTGTTCCAGGTGCGCCTGGGTACAACGCTCTCTGCCTTCTTCCATCAAGAACAAGGTGTTCCTCAAGGCAGCATTCTTTCGGTGACTCTGTTCATCCTCCGCATTAATTGTTTGCTTAAAAATCTTCCTCCTACGGTTTCGACTACCATTTATGTTGACGACCTTCACATCTTCTGCTCGTCATCAAGCATGCATTTCATTGAAAGGCAGCTGCAGTCTGCAATTAACCAGATAGTTAAAGCGGCTAACAACAATGGTTTCGTTCTTTCTGCTGAAAAGACAGCGTGTGTCCATTTCTGCCGGAGGCGTGGCCTCCACCCCGATCCAGAACTCTATTTGGACCATGCAGCCATTCCAGTTTTGCCGGAAACCAAGTTCCTTGGTTTGACCGTCGACCGTGCGCTCACCTTTCGCTCGCACGTTCGACGACTCCGCACTTCCTGTCTGAGAGCTTTGTCCATCCTCAAGATCCTCGCCTCAGTCTCCTGGGGTGCAGACAGGACTTCCTTGTTCCGTATTTACCATTCTCTCATTCGGTCTAAACTGGATTATGGCTGTATGGTGTATGGCTCTGCGCGTCCTTCCGTTCTCCGGCCGTTGGATACCGTCCACCATCAAGCGCTGCGTCTTTGTACGGGAGCATTTCGCACGTCACCCATTCCCAGCCTTTATGCCGACGCGAACGAACCGTCGCTTCATTTACGCCGTCTGCAGCTGTCTCTTCAATTTTACCTGAAACTTAGATCTCTCTCAGAACATACTTTACACGATGCAGTTTTTCATCCCCAGCATGCTCGTTTGTTCGAGACCCGTCCCTCGTGCATTCGAACCTTCGGTCTTCGTATGGCGGCCGTAGCTCGTGATGCAGGGCTCGACTTGTCACTCGTTGGAGAGACCAGGGGCTTTGAGGATCCCCCATGGCACCCTCTTGGTGTCATGGTTGATACCAGCTTTACATCTTTTGACAAGTCCTCAACCCCTGCGTCAGTGTACCAGCAGCTCTTCGCCGAACACCGTTACGTCAATGCAGACTTTATTCCTGTTTTCACCGATGGATCTAAGGCGGCTGGTGTCGTTGGATGCGCCGCCGTCTGCATTGACGAAGTTTCTGTTGCCCGCATTCCTGCCGAGGCCACGGTGTTTTCGGCGGAGATGCATGCTGTGTATCTTGCACTTGTTCACGTGCAGTCGAGCTCTCATCAGCGTGCTATTGTGTACACTGATTCGTTGAGTGTTGTGCAATCATTGTCATCTTTGGATTTCTCTGGCCACCCACTTCTTTTTTACCGTACGGAGACTTCTTCGTTCTTTACTCGAGGCTGATGTCCAGATTCGGTTCTGCTGGATTCCTGGGCATGTTGGGATCCCAGGGAACGAGTCTGCTGACGCTGCTGCTAGATCTGCCTCTTCTTTGGTCGTCACACCCTTGCCACTGTTCCACCGTGATTTTCGCTTTCTTGTTCACGATCATATCAGACGAACGTGGCGAAGTCTGTGGGACCAACAGGTGGAGAATAAACTGCACCGTGTTAAACCCATCCTTGGAGTCTGGAAATCATCGTGTCGCCGGAACCGTAGGGAAGAAGTTGTTCTTGCGCGTCTCCGCATTGGGCATTGTCGCTTCACGCATAGCTATTTGCTGTGTGGCGACGCTGCCCCAATGTGTGAGGCGTGCGACTGTTTACTCACCGTCTCTCATGTTTTGTGCAGTTGTGTTCGTTTTCGTCATCATCGGTTTCACTATTTTCAGTCTCATCTGCTGGACGAGGACGCAGCTACGCTTCAAAAGCTTTTGGGCGACCACTGCGACACTTTCGCAGTATTTTCCTTTTTAAAACAGATTAACGTTTTAAAACTTATTTAAAAAAAAAAAAAAAAGTTATATTATAATGGTAAATTAATGAGGTTATATATAAACCTAATAAACTAACTAGTCTTCACAACATCTTTCATCATCCTCTTTTCTAACTTTTACCAAGCCTGTCTGCTCTTAATCATTTCAATCCGCTTTTTAAAATCTTTAGCTGATAGTTCTGTGTCTGGCGCTCTTTGGCCAAGCCTGGCCCTTGCGCCACTAAAATCAATTAACTAACTAACTAACACCCGCCTCAGTTGTTGGTTGCTGAGGTTGTGATTATGCGCCAGCCCTTTCCTTTCTTCTGGCTTTCTCTCCCTTTCCTGTTTTTACTTTCTTCTCCACTACCTGTTCTTCTTTTCTACTCCATTTTCTACTCGACTTGCTTCTCCATTTTCTGTTCCTCTCTTGTTTTTCCGGGCTGGTTTGCTAGACCTACCTGCACGTTTGCCGTGTGCGGTGACCCGTAAGGTGGAAAAAGGGATGCTGGAGGCTGAGGTTTCTGGTGGCCAGGTTGTTGTTGTCGCCAGTCGCCAACACTCCTCTTTGCCCCCTGCTTCACCCTAAACGGGCGGCTAGGAACTAACCCACTCCTAGTCAATCGGCTTGTTGTTTCGTACAACAGGGTGAGTTTGGGGATAGTGCGGGCATGCCAAAGGGGTGTTACCGAGACCTGGGAAAGTCTCGGTACTCGCTGAGCGCATGTCTGACCTATCAACATGCTATATCCGTTGCTTAAACCTAGAGTCGTGTCCTGCGTCCAATTGGGCTTGCGGACCTCCGGCTCTCCCCTGTTGGGCTCGGTTGTGGGCGGGGAAATCGGCGGACGAACTTTTCAATTCTATTTATGGATAACAAAAAAATTTCCCAAGAACTTCAAACAAAGCGGCCCATTGAGGAAGGGTCACCCCCTCCCAACAAGAAACCTACACCTGATTCTGCCAATGTTCGGTTCTTTTGCATCCACTCCTTGGACGCTTCAAACCCATTAAACACCAGAAGCCCCTTCTGGATAAATAAAGCATTGCAATCAATTGCCAGCTCTCCTAAGAGCGTTAAGAAGCTCCAATCTGGAGATCTTCTTGTCGAGATGTCGAGTCCCAGATATGCTACAGTGCTTTTAAACACCACCTCTTTTTTAGATTGTCCAGTAAAAGTTACCCCTCACGGCTACCTCAATTCCTCACGAGGTGTTATCTCTTCTCAAGACCTTCTGGAGTGCAGTGACCAAGAACTTCTGGAGGAACTGAGAGACCAGCAAGTGAGTGGAGTCCGGCGCATCCTATTTCGGCGAAATGGCCAATCTGTCCCATCTCGAAACGTCATACTGACCTTTAACACCCCATCCCTGCCAACATCAATCAAGGCAGGGTATCTACACCTTGAAGTGCGCCCCTTCATACCAAGTCCTCTACGATGCTTCAAATGCCAAGCATATGGTCACTCCCAGCAGTCTTGCAGGAGCACTGCTCGGTGTGGGCGTTGTACTGCAACAGACCATACTTTGCAAGATTGCCATGCCGAAGCCGAGCTGTGCTTCAACTGCAAGGGATCTCATGCAGCATCATCGAGAGACTGTCCAAAGTGGAAAGAGGAAAAAGAGATCCAACGCATTAAGACCGTTGAGGAATCTCCTACCCAGAGGCCAGAAGAAAGGTCGCCCCAAATCAATCAAATCGGCGATCCTATGCATCAGCGGTTGTTGCAAGGACTACAGTCGGTACCCAGACTGATAGCCAAATCCCAGTGAATTGTCCCTACAAGCTAGACGACATCATAGCTGCTGGTCTGGCAGCACTACAATCCCGAGCTAGGGACGCGAAAGCTCCAACAACCACTGTGCCTAAACCTGCTGCAACTAACACCAGCACCACCGGAACTTCAACAACCCCAGGAGGAAAGAGAAAGGAAAAAGAAAAGGAGAAGAAATCTCCAAACTCCCATCATAAGAACCAGGATCGGGCAAGATCATCTGCGACACAGGAACCAAAATACCGCCCCATTTTACCACCAGAGACTACAGGGCGTCGGACAAAACAGTCCCAAGCGCAAATGGACATTGCAGACGAAATGATGGAATCGGACAACTTTTAGTTGTCCCAGTTTTTCTCGGGTTTTGTTTTTCGTTTTTTCTTTTTCTCATTCACCACAATTCAAACCATGGATCAAATCGTTCAGTGGAACTGTCGAGGCTTTCGGACAAGACATGACGACGTGAAACATCTGCTTTCGTCATACTCTCCGGTGTGCCTTTGCCTCCAGGAGACAAAACTTAAACCATCAGACCTCCTTTCAGTTCGAGGCTACAGTGCATTTCGGAAAGATAATGTTTCAGGAGATATTGCTTGCGGGGGAGTTGCCATCCTTGTCCCCCACAATGTTCCAGTTTCTCCCTGTTGCGGTCTCAACATCTTTACAAGCCGTTGCGGTGCGTATCTCCATGCCTGTGCCTCTAACCGTTTGCAGCATCTATCTGCCGCCGGATGAGGACGTGAGCGTGTCCGTTCTTGAGAGCTTAGTTGGGCAGCTGCCGTCACCTGCTCTTGTTCTGGGTGACTTCAATGCTCATAATCCATTGTGGGGTAGTGTCAGAACAGACACACGAGGCCGTAGGATCGAATCTCTTCTTTCCTCGACCTCTTTGTGCCTGTTTAACACCGGTGCTGACACTTACTTCCACGAGCCTACACGAAGTTTCAGTGCAATCGATTTATCTTTGGGTCAACCATCGGTTATGGCCGCCTGGTCGTGGACGGTGTGCAACGACCTCCATGGCCCAATTGTACTTGGCTATAATGAGAGCGTGCCATCTTCTGCTTCCCGCCCTCCTCGATGGAGGATGGATCGTGCCAAGTGGGAGGTCTTCACATCGTCCGCAGTGATACCTTCTGTCATGGTGACCCGAGGGTCAATCGATGCAGCTGTTACTGATGTCACCACGTGTATCATTCAGGCAGCGGATCTCTCTATCCCAAAGACCTCAACGACGCTCCCAAGACGTCCGAAACCTTGGTGGACCTCTGATTGCACAGCGGCTAGGAGAGCTCAACATAAGGCCTGGTGTACATTTCGGCGTTATCCAACCGATGCTAATCTCGTTGAATTTAAAAGAGCAAAATCTTACGCTCGGTTGGTGCGTCGACGAAGCAAGAGGGAGTCTTGGATGAAGTACGTTTCATCGATCAATTCACGTGCCAGTTCAAAAACTGTTTGGGAAAACATTCGTAGGATTCGGGGAAACTGTGGTTCCCATCAGATCTCTATTCTCGAGAGTAACGGCTGCACGTATGCTGAAGTCAGGGAGATAGTGGATTGTTTGGGTAGGGCGTTTGCCTCTGTTTCCAGTTCTGAGGCGTACCCTCTCTCCTTTCAGAGGACTAGACCAGCTGCTGAGCGCCAAAGACTCTCCTTTCCGCCTTTTCATAACACCGAGTATAACTCCCCCTTCAGCATGGTTGAACTCCGAGTGGCTCTGCATCGGTCCGGTGCAACATCTGTAGGTCCCGATGGCATCCACTATGACATGATCCGTCATCTCTCGCAGTCGTCTCTCGAGAATCTGTTAGTGCTTTTCAACCGCATTTGGTTGGAGCACAGTTTCCCGGACTCCTGGCGAAAAGCTTTTGTTTTACCTTTTCCCAAGCCTGGCAAAGACCCCAAGTCTCCCTCTAGTTATCGGCCAATTGCCCTCACTAGCTGTCTGTGCAAAATCCTTGAACGCATGGTTAATTCTAGACTAATTTACTTCCTAGAAGAACATCAAATTCTGTCGCCATCACAAAGCGGCTTCCGTCGTCATCGTTCAGCTCCTGACCATCTCCTGCTCCTTGAGACGTCTGTTCGAGAGGCATTCGTGCGTAGGCAGCACCTGGTGTCTGTCTTTTTTGACATCGAAAAAGCTTACGATAGAGCGTGGCGTCACGGTATCCTCCGTGACCTCCACGAGAGTGGGTTGCGGGGAAACCTGCCAACCTTCATTGCCAACTTCCTTCGTAACCGTGTGTTCCAGGTGCGCCTGGGTACAACGCTCTCTGCCTTCTTCCATCAAGAACAAGGTGTTCCTCAAGGCAGCATTCTTTCGGTGACTCTGTTCATCCTCCGCATTAATTGTTTGCTTAAAAATCTTCCTCCTACGGTTTCGACTACCATTTATGTTGACGACCTTCACATCTTCTGCTCGTCATCAAGCATGCATTTCATTGAAAGGCAGCTGCAGTCTGCAATTAACCAGATAGTTAAAGCGGCTAACAACAATGGTTTCGTTCTTTCTGCTGAAAAGACAGCGTGTGTCCATTTCTGCCGGAGGCGTGGCCTCCACCCCGATCCAGAACTCGATTTGGACCATGCAGCCATTCCAGTTTTGCCGGAAACCAAGTTCCTTGGTTTAACCGTCGACCGTGCGCTCACCTTTCGCTCGCACGTTCGACGACTCCGCACTTCCTGTCTGAGAGCTTTGTCCATCCTCAAGATCCTCGCCTCAGTCTCCTGGGGTGCAGACAGGACTTCCTTGTTCCGTATTTACCATTCTCTCATTCGGTCTAAACTGGATTATGGCTGTATGGTGTATGGCTCTGCGCGTCCTTCCGTTCTCCGGCCGTTGGATACCATCCACCATCAAGCGCTGCGTCTTTGTACGGGAGCATTTCGCACGTCACCCATTCCCAGCCTTTATGCCGACGCGAACGAACCGTCGCTTCATTTACGCCGTCTGCAGCTGTCTCTTCAATTTTACCTGAAACTTAGATCTCTCTCAGAACATACTTTACACGATGCAGTTTTTCATCCCCAGCATGCTCGTTTGTTCGAGACCCGTCCCTCGTGCATTCGAACCTTCGGTCTTCGTATGGCGGCCGTAGCTCGTGATGCAGGGCTCGACTTGTCACTCGTTGGAGAGACCAGGGGCTTTGAGGATCCCCCATGGCATCCTCTTGGTGTCATGGTTGATACCAGCTTTACATCTTTTGACAAGTCCTCAACCCCTGCGTCAGTGTACCAGCAGCTCTTCGCTGAACACCGTTACGTCAATGCAGACTTTATTCCTGTTTTCACCGATGGATCTAAGGCGGCTGGTGTTGTTGGATCCGCCGCCGTCTGCGTTGACGAAGTTTCTGTTGCCCGCATCCCTCCTGAGGCCACGGTGTTTTCGGCGGAGATGCATGCTGTGTATCTTGCACTTGTTCACGTACAGTCGAGCTCTCATCAGCGTGCTATTGTGTACACTGATTCGTTGAGTGTTGTGCAATCATTGTCATCTTTGGATTTCACTGGCCACCCCCTTCTTTTTACCGTACGGAGACTTCTTCGTTCTTTGTTCGAGGCTGATGTCCAGATTCGGTTCTGCTGGATTCCTGGGCATGTTGGGATCCCAGGGAACGAGTCTGCTGATGCTGCTGCTAGATCTGCCTCCTCTTTGGTTGTCACACCGTTGCCACTGTTCCACCGTGATTTTCGCTTTCTTGTTCACGATCATATCAGACGAACGTGGCAGGGTCTGTGGGACCAACAGGTGGAGAATAAACTGCACCGTGTTAAACCTATCCTTGGAGTCTGGAAATCATCGTGTCGCCGGAACCGTAGGGAAGAAGTTGTTCTTGCGCGTCTCCGCATTGGGCATTGTCGCTTCACGCATAGCTATTTGCTGTGTGGCGACGCTGCCCCAATGTGTGAGGCGTGCGACTGTTTACTCACCATCTCTCATGTTTTATGTAGTTGTGTTCGGTTTTGTAATAATCGGTTTCACTATTTTCAGTCTCATCTGCTGGACGAGGACGCAGCTACGCTTCAAAAACTTTTGGGCGACCACTGCGACACTTTCGCAGTATTTTCCTTTTTAAAACAGATTAACTTTTTAAAACTTATTTAAAAAAAAGTTATATAATAAATATAATAGTAAACTAATAAAGTTATATATAAACCTAATTAACTAACTAGTCTTCACATCTTTCATCATCCTCTTTTCTAACTTTTACTAAGCCCGTCTGCTCTTAATCATTCTCCACGCTTTTAAAAATCTTTAGCTGATAGTTCTGTGTCTGGCGCTCTTTGGCCAAACCTGGCCCTTGCGCCACTAAAATCAACTAACTAACTAACTAACTTTGTTGGCTGCTTTGTCGGTGAGTATTTGTCCTGCCTCTTTAGCTCGCTGTTTGGCCGCCGTCTTCACATCTTTTCCTTGAATAACATCCGTGGCGAGATCCATCCCTGTTCGTAAAACTTGTTTTCCAAGTGTTTTAGCACCTTGTTTGAATAATGGTACCGCCGCTCTAAATAATGAACGAAAGAGTCCTCCAAGTCCATACCCTTTTTGCAGTGGCACTCCTTGATAGTAAACTATTCCTCTTCCAGTTTGACTGATGTAATAATCCTCAAAGGATTTCGTACAGCAGCGGTATGGTTCGTACATTATTAGAGATGCTTGAGACGAAAATGAAGTTTCACGATCGCTGTCCCACGTTCAAATGGCACTAATTGGCCTATGTGATTTCTTATGACGATTTCGATGGTTTGAAAATTTTTTCTTGCGAGAGCCAAATAATGAGGTCGATCGAACAAAGCGCTCACCATCTCTCCATCTACACCACTCACTTTAACGATGCGAAGGAGAGGAGAAGCCATGTCTCCCACCGGTTGTGGTTCCACAATATCGCTGTATACATACAACAGAGAAAACCGACCGTTTAGATCTGCGATAAATTCACCATTTACAGAGAGAGCTCCACTAACAGCCGAAAGTTGCATGGGTTGATATCCTAAGATTTCCGCAATCCCTGGGGATAAAATCAAGCGAGTACCTTTAAGAAGAGTTGACTTGACCTTTCGAGTCGCTTTATTATAATTCAAAAAGATTTTATTGGCAAAGTGATTGCTCATGGATTTAACAATGTCCGCTACAGACTCGTAATGACCTGGAGAGATTCTTCCCGTCTTAAACTGACCGGTTCCCAAATCGTATTCGAAATGGTTGGAGTTTTTCGTGATATTATACCACGAATGGGGGTAGATGAGTTCGACGAGTCCCACTTCCCAGGCACCGTTCAATTCTATCGGTAAACGAAGACGTGTTATGAAATGGGATATTTTATTGTCAGAAAAGTAGCCGAGAGAGCTATCACTGGGCAGTGTCAGATAGAAACTCATGTTGACAAATGATGCTTCAACGAACAAAAGAATGGCTTTTATAGCGATGTTAAGTCCACGGCAGGGATCCAAGCATTGAATTTATTCGGATATCCTTTAAATTTCACAAAGTATTCCATTATTTCTTTTCTTCTGCGTTTTTTCAGAAAGTTTTCCACAGCAAATGTCTCTGAGAGATTCACTTTTTGAAGCTCTTCGGCGTAAAATGTTCCCTCCAGTTCCTCGATCAATAAATCTTTTAATTTATACACGGGAGGGAATCTAGGAACAAGATTGCTCACGACAAATACTTCTTCCGTCCAGTTTGATTCGTATCCCTTTTCAAACGTCAATTTGAGTTTACTAATACGTACGTGATCACCCACTTGAAATTTGTAGGTTGGGTTTTCCCGTTTGAGATCTCCATACAGATTGTTCCAAACCTGCTTTTCATTGCTTTCACTCACGTTCACTGGCTTCATTTTTATACTCCGATGAAAGGAATGATTGTAACCATGAACTAAATCGTCGAGCACATCAATGAATTTGTAGGTATTTTGACTTGTAAAATAACGCCACATCCTGGTTTTGAGCGTGCGATTAAATCTTTCCACAACACTCGCCTTAGTCTCATTATTTGTGGTAAAGAAATGGACCCCTTGCTGTTTTAAAAACTTTAGAAACTCCTTGTTCTTGAATTCTGTTCCTTTATCCGTTTGCAATTTTTGAGGCTTTCTGTGCTCAAATATCTTGGAAAAAGCATTTACGATATGAGAGCCAGACTTTTGCTTCAAGGGAATCACCCACGCGTATTTTGAAAATATGTCAACACACGTCAGCAAGTAGCGAACGCCATCGTTATGACGACTCAGACTGCTCACATCGGCTAAGTCTGCTTGCCACTGTTGGTCTCTTTTATGTGTTATGACTCTATTTCTCGGAAAACTACGTCTCACTGGTTTGTGAAGGGTGTACGTTTTCTCCCCTTCAGCCAATTTTCGACATCATTTTTCCCCGCACGGGGATAACTGGTTTTCCAGTTATTTGGGGAGCGGCGCCCCCACGGCCCGAGCTGACCTTGTGACTGTTTCTGTTTTGATTTCGTCTTGATACGATGATACCACCGAAGGGACAGCTGTTCATCCAGCTGATGGGGAGTGGCGACCCCACGGCCCGAGCCGACAGTAGTGTTTAAAATCTTTTTCCATTTGTGGTTGTTGTTGTTGTTATCTCGCCACGCTCCCGCCTCAGTCCTGTAGGTTGCTGAGGTTGTGATTATGCGCCAGCCCTTTCCTCTCACTTTCCTGTTTTTGCTTTCTTCTCCACTCCCTGTTCTTCCTTTTTCTCTATTTTCTACTCCTCTTCCCTTTCTTTTTCATTTTCTGTTCTTTCTTCGTTTCTTCGGGCGGGTTAGCTAGACCTACCTGCACGTTTGCCGTGTGCGGTGACCCGTACAGGTGGAAAAGGGGATGCTGGAGGCTGAGGTTACTGGGGGCCAGGCTATAGTTGTCACCAGTCGCCAACACTCCTCTTTGCCCCCTGCTTCACCCTAAACGGGAGGCTAGGAACTAACCTACTCCTAGTCAATCGGCTTGTCATTTCGTACGACGGGGTGAGTTTGGGGATAGTGTGGGCATGCCAAAGGGGTATTACCAAGACCCGGGAAAGTCGCGGTACTCGCTGAGCGCATGTCTGCACGATCAACATGCTATATCCGCCGCCTAACCCTAGGGCCGTGTCCTGCGCCCATGTTGGCCTGCGGACCTCCGGCTCTCCCCTGTTGGGCTCGGTAGTGGGCGGGGAAGCTGGCGGATGAATTTTTTTCGCATTATATATGGATTCTTCAACTATTCCCCCTTCTGTCAAACTAAAGAAATCTTTGGACACGGATCCTAACCCCACCAATAAGAAACTGCGTACTTTGCCGCCGGACACTGCCCGATTTTTTATCATCCATGCACGGGAAGAATCTCACAAGCTTGGCTCCAAATCTCCCTTTTGGATTCAGAAAGCCCTGCAAGGAGCGGTTGCGTCACCAACCAGTGTGAAGAAGTTAAAATCGGGAGATATATTGGTGGAAATGTCAAGTCCACGCCATGGTTCATTGCTCTTGGGCGTCTCCAACTTGGGTGGTGTCGCTGTGGACATCAAACCTCATCAGTCCCTGAATTCATCCAGAGGTGTCATCTCCGAGCGCGACCTCGTGGATGTTTCAGAGGAAGAATTTCTGGAGGAGCTTGCCAACCAAGGTGTCACAGCGGTTCGTCGCATCAAGTTCCGCCGAAACGGGGAGCTGGTCAACTCCAGAACAGTGATTCTGACCTTTGATCGCCCGACTCTTCCATCTTCCATCCATGCGGGCTATTTGAACTGCTCTGTGCGCCCGTACATTCCTAACCCCCTTCGTTGCTACCGATGCCAAGTGTACGGGCACTCCCAGCAGTCTTGCCGTGGTGCTGCTACTTGCAATCGTTGCGGTTCACACGACCATCTTCAATCTGACTGCTCTGCTGCAGCTGCCCATTGTGTGAACTGCAAAGGCGACCATGCTGCCAATGCCAAGAACTGTCCGAAGTGGATTGAGGAGCGGAAGATTCAGGAGGTTAAGACACTTGAACACCTGTCCTACCCTGAAGCTCGACGGAAGGTCGTTCCCGCTGCTCCAAGCGCACGCACCTACTCTTCCGTTGTGGCTCCTAAAACATCCATAGCCACTCAGACAGACACCACTATACCAAAAGACTGCCCTTTCTCTCTCGAGGATATTTATGCTGCTGGGCTGAAAGCCCTTCGACTTTCCACCACTGACAGTTTATCTTTGCCACCACAGACCAATGCTCGGGGTCCTGCATCCTCGCCCAAGCGCGCTGTTGCAGAACAGGTTTCCCGTTCTAAGAGCCCTGATCCCTCGCCTGCTAGACACAGAGGCAAGACCAAACAAACCTCAGCCACACAATCTCAAACAAAGGTTCAAGCCGGAACGAATCAGTCCCGGTCTTCATCCTCAAGACACCCACCTGTCCTTCCCCCGGTTACCACGCCGGCGAGGGGCACTGCAGACCAGACAGAGGAATTTATGGACTCCGAGGCCTTCTAGGCCTGGTCAGTTCATTTGATCCACGTTTCTTTCTTCCTATCTACCCCTCAAATCATGGTTTCAATCGTTCAATGGAACTGTCGAGGTTTTCGGACAAAATATGACGACGTCAAACATCTGCTCTCGTCGTACTCTCCGGTGTGCCTTTGCCTCCAGGAGACAAAACTTAAACCATCAGACCTGCTCTCAGTTCGAGGCTACAGTGCATTTCGGAAAGATAATGTTTCAGGAGATATAGCTTGCGGGGGAGTTGCCATTCTTGTCCCCCACAGTGTTCCAGTTTCTCCCTGTTGCGGTCTCAACATCTTTACAAGCCGTTGCGGTGCGTATCTCCATGCCTGTGCCTCTAACTGTTTGCAGCGTCTATCTGCCGCCGGATGAGGACGTTAGCGTGTCTGCTCTTGAGAGCTTAGTTGAACAGCTGCTGTCACCTGCTCTTCTTCTGGGTGACTTCAACGCTCATAATCCATTGTGGGGTAGTGTCAGAACAGACGTACGAGGCCGTAGGATCGAATCTCTTCTGTCCTCGACCTCCCTGTGCCTTTTTAACACCGGAGCTGACACTTATTTCCACGAGCCTACACGAACTTTCAGTGCGATCGATTTATCTTTGGGTTCACCATCAGTTATTGCTGACTGGTCGTGGACGGTGTGCAACGACCTCCATGGGAGCGACCACTTCCCAATTGTACTTGGCTATAATGAGAGCGTGCCATCTTCTGCTTCCCGCCCTCCTCGATGGAGGATGGATCGTGCCAAGTGGGAGGTCTTCACATCGTCCGCAGTGATACCTTCTGTCATGGTGACCCGGGGGTCAATCGATGCAGCTGTTACTGATGTCACAACGTGTATCATTCAGGCAGCGGATCTCTCTATCCCAAAGACCTCAACGACGCTCCCAAGACGTCCGAAACCTTGGTGGACCTCTGATTGCACAGCGGCTAGGAGAGCTCAACATAAGGCCTGGTGTACATTTCGGCGTTATCCAACCGATGCTAATCTCGTTGAATTTAAAAGAGCAAAATCTTACGCTCGGTTGGTGCGTCGACGAAGCAAGAGGGAGTCTTGGATGAAATACGTTTCATCGATCAATTCACGTGCCAGTTCAAAAACTGTTTGGGAAAACATTCGTAGGATTCGGGGAAACTGTGGTTCCCATCAGATCTCTATTCTCGAGAGTAACGGCTGCACGTATGCTGAAGTCGGGGAGATAGTGGATTGTTTGGGTAGGGCGTTTGCCTCTGTTTCCAGTTCTGAGGCGTACCCTCTCTCCTTTCAGAGGACTAGACCAGCTGCTGAGCGCCAAAGACTCTCCTTTGCGCCTTTTCATAACACCGAGTATAACTCCCCTTCAGCATGGTTGAACTCCGAGTGGCTCTGCATCGGTCCGGTGCAACATCTGTAGGTCCCGATGGCATCCACTATGACATGATCCGTCATCTCTCGCAGTCGTCTCTCGAGAATCTGTTAGTGCTTTTCAACCGCATTTGGTTGGAGCACAGTTTCCCGGACTCCTGGCGAAAAGCTTTTGTTTTACCTTTTCCCAAGCCTGGCAAAGACCCCAAGTCTCCCTCTAGTTATCGGCCAATTGCCCTCACTAGCTGTCTGTGCAAAATCCTTGAACGCATGGTTAATTCTAGGCTAATTTACTTCCTAGAAGAACATCAAATTCTGTCGCCATCACAAAGCGGCTTCCGTCGTCATCGTTCAGCTCCTGACCATCTCCTGCTCCTTGAGACGTCTGTTCGAGAGGCATTCGTGCGTAGGCAGCACCTGGTGTCTGTCTTTTTTGACATCGAAAAAGCTTACGATAGAGCGTGGCGTCACGGTATCCTCCGTGACCTCCACGAGAGTGGGTTGCGGGGAAACCTGCCAACCTTCATTGCCAACTTCCTTCGTAACCGTGTGTTCCAGGTGCGCCTGGGTACAACGCTCTCTGCCTTCTTCCATCAAGAACAAGGTGTTCCTCAAGGCAGCATTCTTTCGGTGACTCTGTTCATCCTCCGCATTAATTGTTTGCTTAAAAATTTTCCTCCTACGGTTTCGACTACCATTTATGTTGACGACCTTCACATCTTCTGCTCGTCATCAAGCATGCATTTCATTGAAAGGCAGCTGCAGTCTGCAATTAACCAGATAGTTAAAGCGGCGAACAACAATGGTTTCGTTCTTCCTGCTGAAAAGACAGCGTGTGTCCATTTCTGCCGGAGGCGTGGCCTCCACCCCGATCCAGAACTCTATTTGGACCATGCAGCCATTCCAGTTTTGCCGGAAACCAAGTTCCTTGGTTTGACCGTCGACCGTGCGCTCACCTTTCGCTCGCACGTTCGACGACTCCGCACTTCCTGTCTGAGAGCTTTGTCCATCCTCAAGATCCTCGCCTCAGTCTCCTGGGGTGCAGACAGGACTTCCTTGTTCCGTATTTACCATTCTCTCATTCGGTCTAAACTGGATTATGGCTGTATGGTGTATGGCTCTGCGCGTCCTTCCGTTCTCCGGCCGTTGGATACCATCCACCATCAAGCGCTGCGTCTTTGTACGGGAGCCTTTCGTACGTCACCCATTCCCAGCCTTTATGCCGACGCGAACGAACCGTCGCTTCATTTACGCCGTCTGCAGCTGTCTCTTCAATTTTACCTGAAACTTAAATCACTCACAGACCATCCTTTATACGATGCAGTTTTTCATCCCCAGCATGCTCGTTTGTTCGAGATCCGTCCCTCGTGCATTCGAACCTTCGGTCTTCGTATGGCGGCCGTAGCTCGTGATGCAGGGCTCGACTTGTCACTCGTTGGAGAGACCAGGGGCTTTGAGGATTCTCCATGGCATCCTCTTGGTGTCATGGTCGATACCAGCTTTACATCTTTTGACAAGTCCTCAACCCCTGCGTCAGTGTACCAGCAGCTCTTCGCCGAACACCGTTACGTCAATGCAGACTTTATTCCTGTTTTCACCGATGGCTCTAAGGCAGCTGGTGTCGTTGGATGCGCCGCCGTCTGCATTGACGAAGTTTCTGTTGCCCGCATTCCTGCCGAGGCCACGGTGTTTTCGGCGGAGATGCATGCTGTGTATCTTGCACTTGTTCACGTGCAGTCGAGCTCTCATCAGCGTGCTATTGTGTACACTGATTCGTTGAGTGTTGTGCAATCATTGTCATCTTTGGATTTCTCTGGCCACCCACTTCTTTTACCGTACGGAGACTTCTTCGTTCTTTGCTCGAGACTGATGTCCAGATTCGGTTCTGCTGGATTCCTGGGCATGTTGGGATCCCAGGGAACGAGTCTGCTGATGCTGCTGCTAGATCTGCCTCTTCTTTGGTCGTCACACCGTTGCCACTGTTCCACCGTGATTTTCGCTTTCTTGTTCACGATCATATCAGACGAACGTGGCGAAGTCTGTGGGACCAACAGGTGGAGAATAAACTGCACCGTGTTAAACCCATCCTTGGAGTCTGGAAATCATCGTGTCGCCGGAACCGTGGGGAAGAAGTTGTTCTTGCGCGTCTCCGCATTGGGCATTGTCGCTTCACGCATAGCTATTTGCTGTGTGGCGACGCTGCCCCAATGTGTGAGGCGTGCGACTGTTTACTCACCGTCTCTCATGTTTTGTGCAGTTGTGTTCGTTTTCGTCATCATCGGTTTCACTATTTTCAGTCTCATCTGCTGGACGAGGACGCAGCTACGCTTCAAAAGCTTTTGGGCGACCACTGCGACACTTTCGCAGTATTTTCCTTTTTAAAACAGATTAACGTTTTAAAACTTATTTAAAAAAAAAAAAAAAAAAAAAAAAAAAAAAGTTATATTATAATGGTAAATTAATAAAGTTATATATAAACCTAATAAACTAACTAGTCTTCACAACATCTTTCATCATCCTCTTTTCTAACTTTTACCAAGCCTGTCTGCTCTTAATCATTTCACCCCGCTTTTTAAAATCTTTAGCTGATAGTTCTGTGTCTGGCGCTCTTTGGCCAAGCCTGGCCCTTGCGCCACTAAAATCAATTAACTAACTAACTAACGAAAGGCAGCTGCAGTCTGCAATTAACCAGATAGTTAAAGCGGCTAACAACAATGGTTTCGTTCTTTCTGCTGAAAAGACAGCGTGTGTCCATTTCTGCCGGAGGCGTGGCCTCCACCCCGATCCAGAACTCTATTTGGACCATGCAGCCATTCCAGTTTTGCCGGAAACCAAGTTCCTTGGTTTGACCGTCGACCGTGCGCTCACCTTTCGCTCGCACGTTCGACGACTCCGCACTTCCTGTCTGAGAGCTTTGTCCATCCTCAAGATCCTCGCCTCAGTCTCCTGGGGTGCAGACAGGACTTCCTTGTTCCGTATTTACCATTCTCTCATTCGGTCTAAACTGGATTATGGCTGTATGGTGTATGGCTCTGCGCGTCCTTCCGTTCTCCGGCCGTTGGATACCATCCACCATCAAGCGCTGCGTCTTTGTACGGGAGCATTTCGCACGTCACCCATTCCCAGCCTTTTATGCCGACGCGAACGAACCGTCGCTTCATTTACGCCGTCTGCAGCTGTCTCTTCAATTTTACCTGAAACTTAGATCTCTCTCAGAACATACTTTACACGATGCAGTTTTTCATCCCCAGCATGCTCGTTTGTTCGAGACCCGTCCCTCGTGCATTCGAACCTTCGGTCTTCGTATGGCGGCCGTAGCTCGTGATGCAGGGCTCGACTTGTCACTCGTTGGAGAGACCAGGGGCTTTGAGGATCCCCCATGGCACCCTCTTGGTGTCATGGTTGATACCAGCTTTACATCTTTTGACAAGTCCTCAACCCCTGCGTCAGTGTACCAGCAGCTCTTCGCCGAACACCGTTACGTCAATGCAGACTTTATTCCTGTTTTCACCGATGGATCTAAGGCGGCTGGTGTCGTTGGATGCGCCGCCGTCTGCATTGACGAAGTTTCTGTTGCCCGCATTCCTGCCGAGGCCACGGTGTTTTCGGCGGAGATGCATGCTGTGTATCTTGCACTTGTTCACGTGCAGTCGAGCTCTCATCAGCGTGCTATTGTGTACACTGATTCGTTGAGTGTTGTGCAATCATTGTCATCTTTGGATTTCTCTGGCCACCCACTTCTTTTTACCGTACGGAGACTTCTTCGTTCTTTGCTCGAGGCTGATGTCCAGATTCGGTTCTGCTGGATTCCTGGGCATGTTGGGATCCCAGGGAACGAGTCTGCTGACGCTGCTGCTAGATCTGCCTCTTCTTTGGTTGTCACACCGTTGCCACTGTTCCACCGTGATTTTCGCTTTCTTGTTCACGATCATATCAGACGAACGTGGCGGGGTCTGTGGGACCAACAGGTGGAGAATAAACTGCACCGTGTTAAACCCATCCTTGGAGTCTGGAAATCATCGTGTCGCCGGAACCGTAGGGAAGAAGTTGTTCTTGCGCGTCTCCGCATTGGGCATTGTCGCTTCACGCATAGCTATTTGCTGTGTGGCGACGCTGCCCCAATGTGTGAGGCGTGCGACTGTTTGCTCACCATCTCTCATGTTTTATGTAGTTGTGTTCGGTTTTGTAATAATCGGTTTCACTATTTTCAGTCTCATCTGCTGGACGAGGACGCAGCTACGCTTCAAAAACTTTTGGGCGACCACTGCGACACTTTCGCAGTATTTTCCTTTTTAAAACAGATGAACTTTTTAAAACTTATTTGAAAAAAAAAAAAAAAAAAAAAAAAAGTTATATAATAAATATAATAGTAAACTAATAAAGTTACATATAAACCTAATTAACTAACTAGTCTTCACATCTTTCATCATCCTCTTTTCTAACTTTTACTAAGCCCGTCTGCTCTTAATCATTCTCCACGCTTTTAAAAAATCTTTAGCTGATAGTTCTGTGTCTGGCGCTCTTTGGCCAAACCTGGCCCTTGCGCCACTAAAATCAACTAACTAACTAACTAACATCATTTTTCTTTACTTTTTCTTTTTTGACAGCATGGAATAAGGCATTAACACCAGCCAAACTTCCTTCTCGGCCGGGAGTTAGATACGCTTGTTTCAGCACATTCTCCATTACAACATTCAAATTTAAGACTCTCCACCGTAATTGAAAAATTCATGTTGACACCTTCCCATGTAGAACTCAAATGAAATAAGTTTTTCTCTCCCACTCTTTTTAAATATCTTCATCCCACTTAGCTCGTAGAAAAAAAATTATATAACTCACCCAAATGATCCAATACACATTCGTGAAAAATGTAACAAGAGAAATGTAATTCAAAATAAACAAACACCTCAGTGCGTTCGAGTAAAAAAAAAAACTACACCTTTCGCACGACGGTACTAATGGTCTGATGGTTCCTTCAGTATGGCTTTCGCTTGAAAAAACATTCATAATGAGTTCGAATCTCACTGCAACCATCAGAGCATTTTTTTTTCACTTTGAAGAAATTTTTTCTAAAACTATTTTTAAATAAAAGAAAAAAATGCTACTCCCCACTAAAACTCCTAGGTAAAAGCTACAAAGTATAATAAACGTGTACGGAGCATGTACAAAAGATCTGTTCTCCGGCATTTAAAAAAAAAAGAAAAAATGGCGGACACGTGGCTCCACACCCACCGTTGCCATCCGCCAACACATAGCATTTATATACCGAGTAGGGATAAGTGGGGATGCGGGAACAATTAGAGAGGCGAAAGCCGGTGGGCGTGGCCAGCTCTGTTCACCGAGTAGGGATAAGTGGGGATACGGGAACATTAGAGAGCCGAGAGCTGGCCACGCCCACCGGCTCTCGGCTCTCTAATGTTCCCGTATCCCCACTTTACCCCTACTCGCATGCAAGAAAACACGTTCGAACATTTTATTTAAATTCTAAATTTTACATAAATTCCAAATTTCTTTTGAACAAAATTATAAACTCGCATATCATTCGTTTCCTTTTTCCAGTAAAAGTTCTTAACAATAGAATGTAGACTTTTGCAGCGACATCTGGAGTATAGAAAAAATATACAAAATTGACCGCACACAGCACTAAACGAACTTTGAAGTGAAACTTCATTACAATCCACATGAGAAAACTTTGAGACGAATAATGAAATAGGTCTATCAAAATGTTCGGGAGTATGTCCGAACGAATAAAAAAAATCCAGTTTTCTTGAACTTGGCATATACATGGCCAGCCAATGTTTTCGACGAGGCAGGTGGGGAGCTTCATAAGCTTTTTAGGGAGCTGGTCGCAAGCATACACTCCCATAAAAAACTGACGAGTCACATGATCGCCTTTTAAAATATTGGATATTTGAACACTGTTTATGTTTATTTTCAGTTGGAGAAATCACAAAGAACGCTTCTCGACTTGGTTATCTCAATAATGTTTTGGAACTCTGCGTAGATCAGCACTGATACTGTTTTTATCAGAGCTTTACCAAATTTAATCTCTACTCTTAAATTTCCTTGCTGAATTAAGTTCATATGTCCTCCATCACACAGATCGGGTGAAAGATCGAATGCATACAAAGTATAGCCTCTGGAATATTCTTCTCAAGCGATGTTAATTCCTCTATCTTGACCCAGTTTCTCGGTACCTTGAAAGAGGCTATGATAAGATCTAACAGTATTCCCTGAGGCAAAATTAGGGTCTAGTGGTCATCAACGTATAGTGCTATAAAGTTGACATCGTAATGCTTAAATTCGAAAGGATTTGTCTTATATGTTCCATTAAAAGCTTCGTTATCAACACATCCAATAACTAATCTCTTTGGCATTTGTCCGAGATATATATTGTCTTGCATGAAAGACATACTTCCTTGAGAGATGGAATACACTTTACATAACACACGGTCAATGGGATATGATGCAGAAGATCTTTCCAAAGCCTTCGCATGACCGATAGAAACGCCAGGGTTGACTTTTACTTTTCTCACAAAAATTGAAGCATGTTCAATGAGAATTTTGTAATCAGGAATATCAGACGAGGACACTAAGCAAAAATCAGGTTTGCTTCGAATCAGTTGATTTTTACATCCACTAAATTCAGTAACAGCCTGTTTTGATGAAAAGAGTCGCAGTGCAGATTTCCAATCATGTCCAAAGTTTTGCTCTCTTTCACCAGTTCATAACGTTGATTTAAGCCCTTATTAATCGTTATTGTAGGATTAACTTCATGTAAATGACCGGCAGTGTCTTTGTAAAAGCATTCACTAGTCAGTAATGTCTTCTTAGCATCTTCGCCATAATTCAGTAGAGTTTCAATGTATGCTTTATATGGATACGTATTGCTGGAAGAGGAAATCACTCGTTCATTCAGACTGACATCGATTTGTGAAAACAGAGAAAGCAGAAAGCAATTGACAGGCCCAACTGGTTCTTTGTCAGGTAAAAACAAATTATCAGATTTCAGAATTTCTACTTTTACATACAGTTGACTCGTCGAGAGATCTATGTATTCTTCCCCACTCCCAGAAATGTTGATTTCAATGGGGCCTCCATCTCGAATATTAGCTAAGGGATGAAATTCAATACATTGTCCTTTTTCTATAGTTGTCTGAGTTGGTGGTAACGCAAATAAGTCCAGTTCCGACTTTAGACACACAGGAGAATGGCTGTGGATAAGAGCCATCCTTTATTGATCAAAAATATCACGTGCTCTCCTCTTGACCTTCTTCGGAGAAATGATGTGCTTCTTCGTGCTCCCTTTTCTTTTAATCTGTCCCCCTAACATTTTTTTAACTTTATTAGCAGCTTTGTCCGTGAGTATCTGTCCCGCCTCTTTAGCTCGTTGCTTAGCTGCTGTTTTTACGTCTTTTCCGTGAATTACGTCATTTGCGAGATCCATACCTGTTCGTACAACTTGCTTCCCTAATGTTTTGGCACCTTGTTTGAATAATGGCACTGCTGCTCTAAATAACGAACGAAATAATCCACCAAGTCCATAGCCTTTTTGTAAGGGTGTTCCTTGATAATACGTTAATCCTTCTCCAGTTTGATTCACATAGTATTCTTCGAACGATTTCACACAACAATGATGCGGTTGATACATAATCACAAGTGTTTCAGACGAAAATGAAGTTTCACGATCGCTCTACCACGTTCAAATGGGACTAACTGCCCCGTGTGACTCCTTATAACGATTTCAATTGTCTGGAAGTTTTTTCAGGTGAGAGACAAATAATGGGGTCTGTCGTACAAAGCGCTCACCGTGTCTCCATCTTCACCAGTTACTTTAACGATGCGAAGGAGAGGAGCCTGTATATCTCCCACGCACTGCACCTCTACAATATCACTATACACGTATAACAGAGAAAGGGAAGAGTTCAGGTCAGCTACGAAATCTCCATGAATAGTGAGGTCACTACCTTCTGTCGCTGAATATACTCCAGGTTCGTAGCCCAAAATCTCAGCGATGCTAGGGTATAAATTTAGTTGAGAACCGTTCATAAGAGTCGTTTCAACTCGTCTCGTGGCTTTGTTATAGTACATTGCAATTTTTTACCCCAGTGGTGAGACATAGCCTTCACAACATCCTGCACCGAATCATAGTACCCAGGTGGAATTTTACCGGCTTTGAAATGACCGCCGCCACTGTTGAAGCGAAATTATTCGTATGATTATTAATATTAAACCAGGAATGAGGATACAAAAGTTCAACCAGCCCTACTTCCCATTCCCCTTTCAAATCGATCGGAGATATTAGGCGAGTGATGAAATGAGATATTTTTGTTGTCAGAAAAGTATCTAAGAGAACTATCGCTTGGGAGCGTCAAGTAGAAACTCATTTTGTAATGTGACGACACATCACGCTGCTCACAACTTTTATAGTGATTATATTCAATGCATGGACGGCTGGTGTCCATGCATTGAATTTATTGGGATAGCCTTTAAATTTTACTAAGTATTCCATTTTTCCTTTTCTTCTGCGTTTATTTAGAATTTTTCCTATATCAAAGGAATCCGCTAGTTTTACCTTTTGAAGCTCTTCGGGCCGCCCCGGTGGCGCAGTGGTCTAAGCGATGGCCTCTGATCATTCGTCCGAAAGGGGTCCGGGTTCGAATCCCGGTGAGGCATGGATGTTGTGTTTGTCTTACGGCACTGGCTCTCTCCCTTCCCTGGAACCAGTGACCCTAAATTAGGGACATGCGACTGCTTATAGCCCATTGAGTTGCTCACGGCGGTCGTTAAACCTTCTGTACAAATTATCCCGCACTTTCTTCTCATTGCTTTCATTTACTTCCACAGGTTTCATTTTTATGCTCCTATGAGGAGTGTGGTTGTATCCATGAACTAATTTGTCGAGCACATCTATAAATTTATACGTATTTTGACTCGTCAAGTAGCGCCACATTTTACTTTTTAACGTGCGATTAAATCTCTCCACAACGCAAGCCTTTGTTTCATTGTTTGTTGTGAAGAAGTGAACTCCGTGTTCTTTTAAAAAGTTTTGAAATTCTTTATTTTTAAATTCTGTTCCTTTATCCGTTTGCAACTTCAGTGGCTTTCTATGTTGAAATATCTTTAAAAAAGCATTAACTATATGCGAACCTGTCTTCTTTTTCAGTGGAATAACCGATGCGTATTTTGAAAATATGTCAATACACGTTAATAAATAGCGGCATCCATCGTTGTGATGACTTAGGCTGCTTACATTAGCAAGGTCTGCTTGCCATTGTCTGTCGATTTTCTTGACGATGACCCTATTTCTCGAAAAATTTCGTCTCACTGGTTTGTGAAGAGTGTAGGTTTTCTCGGTTTTCAACCACTCCTCGACGTCTTTCTTTTTTATTTTTTCTAATTTGACAGCACGAACCACAGCATTGACTCCACCAAAAGCTCCTTCTCGGGATGGGTTCCAGTAAATATGTTTCATCACGTTCTCCATTACAACAATTAAATTTAACACTTTCAACTGTTAGAGAAAAACTCATGTTCACATATCCGTTCACAGAATACAAATGGAGAAAAAAATACAGTCAACATCTCTTAAGCTCTCCGTAAAAGAAAAAAGAAATTTGAGACATCAAAAAATATTTTATCACCACAACTTATGCCATCATCCATTTGAAAAAAAAAAAATCACCACTCTAATCTTAATTCCCCCGAAGTTCGGAGGACACAAAAAGAAACAAATTATTTTCAATTTTCACGAGAATGACAAGTTTGTGAGACAGCAAAAAATGTTTTATCATCACAACCATTAAAATAAAAACACCGTCCTCATTTATATTCCCTTCCTCCCCTCCAGAGTTTGGAGGGCGAGAAAGGAAACAAAATGATTTCAGCCTCCCGTGTCCGCCATAGCTCAAGGCACCACCACGCGCCATCTCCCGATCCCCCGAGGGAGCCACTACCATCCACCACCACCCACCACAGTGGTGGTCTGGTAGGGCTAATATTAATCCTATGGCCCTACCACTGGCCCAGCTCCCCTAAAATCCCACTACTAAGGCATCCCCTCTAATTTCCGTGACTATGTGAAAGGAAGAAAGCTGTTTGTCATTGACGATCTCATGACTGAATGCGGAAGTGATAAAAAATTAACTCACTTGTTCACTAGAGGGAGTCATCATTTCAATGTGTCCGTGATATTCATTACTCAAAATATTTTTCATAAAGGTAAAGAAATGCGAGAAATTTCCCTGAATGCTCATTACTTGTTTCTGTTTAAATCACGAAGAGATGTGAATCAAATCACTCATTTAGGGAGGCAGTTGTACCCTAGCAAACCTAAATTTTTTCAAGAAGTGTATATGGATGCCACAAAATCCCCTTACAGCTATTTATTGATTGATCTAAAACCTGAGACAAAGGAAGAATTAGATTACGCTCCCAGATACTTCCGGGAGACATTCAAGTAATATATCAACCTCGGTGAAATGAAATGTCTCAGTTTTCATCATGACGCTGTCTAAGCAACAGATCCAACTTTTATGCATGATTCAACACTGCCCAAAAAAGTATTAAAAGACCTATTATCGAAGTGTAGAAAAAGTGGAATTAAAGCACTATGCGAAGTTTGTATGAATACGTTAAAAGGAAATGTTCCGCTTACTTCCACCCAGAAACATTCATTGCAATGGCATAAGCACACCTTGCAAGCTCTCTCTCGAAAAAAGACACCTCTGTATAAAAAGAGGAAACTCCTTATACAAAAAGGGGGATTTTTAGGTGTGTTGATTCCCGCTATTCTCAGTGTATTAACGACTCTGCTTACGAAATAATGGAATTTGCCAAGAAAATGGTTCTGATTCCCGAAGAACGGATTTCCCGTCATATGCCAACAGACGAAACGCTAACGGACTTGGACAAAGAAATGAAAAAAATTCTCCTGGTTTCTTTGGAGGCATCAGATTTTTTTCCCCGCACGGGGATAACTGGTTTTCCAGTTATTTGGGGAGCGGCGCCCCCACGGCCCGAGCTGACCTTGTGACTGTTTCTGTTTTGATTTCGTCTTGATACGATGATACCACCGAAGGGACAGCTGTTCATCCAGCTGATGGGGAGTGGCGACCCCACGGCCCGAGCCGACAGTAGTGTTTAAAATCTTTTTCCATTTGTGGTTGTTGTTGTTGTTATCTCGCCACGCTCCCGCCTCAGTCCTGTAGGTTGCTGAGGTTGTGATTATGCGCCAGCCCTTTCCTCTCACTTTCCTGTTTTTGCTTTCTTCTCCACTCCCTTTTTCTCTATTTTCTACTCCTCTTCCTTTTCTTTTTCATTTTCTGTTCCCTCTTCGTTTCTTCGGGCTGGTTAGCTAGACCTACCTGCACGTTTGCCGTGTGCGGTGACCCGTACAGGTGGAAAAGGGGATGCTGGAGGCTGAGGTTACTGGGGGCCAGGCTATAGTTGTCACCAGTCGCCAACACTCCTCTTTGCCCCCTGCTTCACCCTAAACGGGAGGCTAGGAACTAACCTACTCCTAGTCAATCGGCTTGTCATTTCGTACGACGGGGTGAGTTTGGGGATAGTGTGGGCATGCCAAAGGGGTATTACCAAGACCCGGGAAAGTCGCGGTACTCGCTGAGCGCATGTCTGCACGATCAACATGCTATATCCGCCGCCTAACCCTAGGGCCGTGTCCTGCGCCCATGTTGGCCTGCGGACCTCCGGCTCTCCCCTGTTGGGCTCGGTAGTGGGCGGGGAAGCTGGCGGATGAATTTTTTTCGCATTATATATGGATTCTTCAACTATTCCCCCTTCTGCCAAACTAAAGAAATCTTTGGACACGGATCCTAACCCCACCAATAAGAAACTGCGTACTTTGCCGCCGGACACTGCCCGATTTTTTATCATCCATGCACGGGAAGAATCTCACAAGCTTGGCTCCAAATCTCCCTTCTGGATTCAAAAAGCCCTGCAAGGAGCGGTTGCGTCACCAACCAGTGTGAAGAAGTTAAAATCGGGAGATATATTGGTGGAAATGTCAAGTCCACGCCATGGTTCATTGCTCTTGGGCGTCTCCAACTTGGGTGGTGTCCCTGTGGACATCAAACCTCATCAGTCCCTGAATTCATCCAGAGGTGTCATCTCCGAGCGCGACCTCGTGGATGTTTCAGAGGAAGAATTTCTGGAGGAGCTTGCCAACCAAGGTGTCACAGCGGTTCGTCGGATCAAGTTCCGCCGAAACGGGGAGCTGGTCAACTCCAGAACAGTGATTCTGACCTTTGATCGCCCGACTCTTCCATCTTCCATCCATGCGGGCTATTTGAACTGCTCTGTGCGCCCGTACATTCCTAACCCCCTTCGTTGCTACCGATGCCAAGTGTACGGGCACTCCCAGCAGTCTTGCCGTGGTGCTGCTACTTGCAATCGTTGCGGTTCACACGACCATCTTCAGTCTGACTGCTCTGCTGCAGCTGCCCATTGTGTGAACTGCAAAGGCGACCATGCTGCCAATGCCAAGAACTGTCCGAAGTGGATTGAGGAGCGGAAGATTCAGGAGGTTAAGACACTTGAACACCTGTCCTACCCTGAAGCTCGACGGAAGGTCGTTCCCGCTGCTCCAAGCGCACGCACCTACTCTTCCGTTGTGGCTCCTAAAACATCCATTGCCACTCAGACAGACATCACTATACCAAAAGACTGCCCTTTCTCTCTCGAGGATATTTATGCTGCTGGGCTGAAGGCCCTTCGACTTTCCACCACTGACAGTTTATCTTTGCCACCACAGACCAATGCTCGGGGTCCTGCATCCTCGCCCAAGCGCGCTGTTGCAGAACAGGTTTCCCGTTCTACGAGCCCTGATCCCTCGCCTGCTAGACACAAAGGCAAGGCCAAACAATCCTCAGCCACTAAATCTCAAACAAAGGTTCAAGCCGGAACGAATCAGTCCCGGTCTTCATCCTCCAGACACCCCCAGTCCTTCCCCCGGTTACCACGCTGCCGAGGGGCACTGCAGACCAGACTGAGGAATTCATGGACTCCGAGGCCTTCTAGGCCTCTTCAGTTCATTTGACCCACGTTTCTTTCTTCCTATCTACCCCTCAAATCATGGTTTCAATCGTTCAATGGAACTGTCGAGGTTTTCGGACAAAATATGACGACGTCAAACATCTGCTTTCGTCGTACTCTCCGGTGTGCCTTTGCCTCCAGGAGACAAAACTTAAACCATCAGACCTGCTCTCAGTTCGAGGCTACAGTGCATTTCGGAAAGATAATGTTTCAGGAGATATAGCTTGCGGGGGAGTTGCCATTCTTGTCCCCCACAGTGTTCCAGTTTCTCCCGTTGCGGTCTCAACATCTTTACAAGCCGTTGCGGTGCGTATCTCCATGCCTGTGCCTCTAACTGTTTGCAGCGTCTATCTGCCGCCGGATGAGGACGTGAGCGTGTCCGTTCTTGAGAGCTTAGTTGGGCAGCTGCCGTCACCTGCTCTTCTTCTGGGTGACTTCAATGCTCATAATCCATTGTGGGGTAGTGTCAGAACAGACGTACGAGGCCGTAGGATCGAATCTCTTCTGTCCTCGACCTCCCTGTGCCTTTTTAACACCGGAGCTGACACTTATTTCCACGAGCCTACACGAAGTTTCAGTGCGATCGATTTATCTTTGGGTTCACCATCAGTTATTGCTGACTGGTCGTGGACGGTGTGCAACGACCTCCATGGGAGCGACCACTTTCCAATTGTACTTGGCTATAATGAGAGCGTGCCATCTTCTGCTTCCCGCCCTCCTCGATGGAGGATGGATCGTGCCAAGTGGGAGGTCTTCACATCGTCCGCAGTGATACCTTCTGTCATGGTGACCCGAGGGTCAATCGATGCAACTGTTACTGATGTCACCACGTGTATCATTCAGGCAGCGGATCTCTCTATCCCAAAGACATCAACGACGCTCCCAAGACGTCCGAAACCTTGGTGGACCTCTGATTGCACAGCGGCTAGGAGAGCTCAACATAAGGCCTGGTGTACATTTCGGCGGTATCCAACCGATGCTAATCTCGTTGAATTTAAAAGAGCAAAATCTTACGCTCGGTTGGTGCGTCGACGAAGCAAGAGGGAGTCTTGGATAAAGTACGTTTCATCGATCAATTCACGTGCCAGTTCAAAAACTGTTTGGGAAAAAATTCGTAGGATTCGGGGAAACTGTGGTTCCCATCAGATCTCTATTCTCGAGAGTAACGGCTGCACGTATGCTGAAGTCGGGGAGATAGTGGATTGTTTGGGTAGGGCGTTTGCCTCTGTTTCCAGTTCTGAGGCGTACCCTCTCTCCTTTCAGAGGACTAGACCAGCTGCTGAGTGCCAGAGACTCTCCTTTGCGCCTTTTCATAACACCGAGTATAACTCCCCCTTCAGCATGGTTGAACTCCGAGTGGCTCTGCATCGGTCCGGTGCAACATCTGTAGGTCCCGATGGCATCCACTATGACATGATCCGTCATCTATCACAGTCGTCTCTCGAGAATCTGTTAGTGCTTTTCAACCGCATTTGGTTGGAGCACAGTTTCCCGGACTCCTGGCGAAAAGCTTTTGTTTTACCTTTTCCCAAGCCTGGCAAAGACCCCAAGTCTCCCTCTAGTTACCGGCCAATTGCCCTCACTAGCTGTCTGTGCAAAATCCTTGAACGCATGGTTAATTCTAGGCTAATTTACTTCCTAGAAGAACATCAAATTCTGTCGCCATCACAAAGCGGCTTCCGTCGTCATCGTTCAGCTCCTGACCATCTCCTGCTCCTTGAGACGTCTGTTCGAGAGGCATTCGTGCGTAGGCAGCACCTGGTGTCTGTCTTTTTTGACATCGAAAAAGCTTACGATAGAGCGTGGCGTCACGGTATCCTCCGTGACCTCCACGAGAATGGGTTGCGGGGAAACCTGCCAACCTTCATTGCCAACTTTCTTCGTAACCGTGTGTTCCAGGTGCGCCTCGGTACAACGCTCTCTGCCTTCTTCCATCAAGAACAAGGTGTTCCTCAAGGCAGCATTCTTTCGGTGACTCTTTTCATCCTCCGCATTAATTGTTTGCTTAAAAATCTTCCTCCTACGGTTTCGACTACCATTTATGTTGACGACCTTCACATCTTCTGCTCGTCATCAAGCATGCATTTCATTGAAAGGCAGCTGCAGTCTGCAATTAACCAGATAGTTAAAGCGGCGAACAACAATGGTTTCGTTCTTTCTGCTGAAAAGACAGCGTGTGTCCATTTCTGCCGGAGGCGTGGCCTCCACCCCGATCCAGAACTCTATTTGGACCATGCAGCCATTCCAGTTTTGCCGGAAACCAAGTTCCTTGGTTTGACCGTCGACCGTGCGCTCACCTTTCGCTCGCACGTTCGACGACTCCGCACTTCCTGTCTGAGAGCTTTGTCCATCCTCAAGATCCTCGCCTCAGTCTCCTGGGGTGCAGACAGGACTTCCTTGTTCCGTATTTACCATTCTCTCATTCGGTCTAAACTGGATTATGGCTGTATGGTGTATGGCTCTGCGCGTCCTTCCGTTCTCCGGCCGTTGGATACCATCCACCATCAAGCGCTGCGTCTTTGTACGGGAGCCTTTCGTACGTCACCCATTCCCAGCCTTTATGCCGACGCGAACGAACCGTCGCTTCATTTACGCCGTCTGCAGCTGTCTCTTCAATTTTACCTGAAACTTAAATCACTCACAGACCATCCTTTATACGATGCAGTTTTTCATCCCCAGCATGCTCGTTTGTTCGAGATCCGTCCCTCGTGCATTCGAACCTTCGGTCTTCGTATGGCGGCCGTAGCTCGTGATGCAGGGCTCGACTTGTCACTCGTTGGAGAGACCAGGGGCTTTGAGGATTCTCCATGGCATCCTCTTGGTGTCATGGTCGATACCAGCTTTACATCTTTTGACAAGTCCTCAACCCCTGCGTCAGTGTACCAGCAGCTCTTCGCCGAACACCGTTACGTCAATGCAGACTTTATTCCTGTTTTCACCGATGGATCTAAGGCAGCTGGTGTCGTTGGATGCGCCGCCGTCTGCATTGACGAAGTTTCTGTTGCCCGCATTCCTGCCGAGGCCACGGTGTTTTCGGCGGAGATGCATGCTGTGTATCTTGCACTTGTTCACGTGCAGTCGAGCTCTCATCAGCGTGCTATTGTGTACACTGATTCGTTGAGTGTTGTGCAATCATTGTCATCTTTGGATTTCTCTGGCCACCCACTTCTTTTACCGTACGGAGACTTCTTCGTTCTTTGCTCGAGGCTGATGTCCAGATTCGGTTCTGCTGGATTCCTGGGCATGTTGGGATCCCAGGGAACGAGTCTGCTGATGCTGCTGCTAGATCTGCCTCTTCTTTGGTCGTCACACCCTTGCCACTGTTTCACCGTGATTTTCGCTTTCTTGTTCACGATCATATCAGACGAACGTGGCGAAGTCTGTGGGACCAACAGGTGGAGAATAAACTGCACCGTGTTAAACCCATCCTTGGAGTCTGGAAATCATCGTGTCGCCGGAACCGTAGGGAAGAAGTTGTTCTTGCGCGTCTCCGCATTGGGCATTGTCGCTTCACGCATAGCTATTTGCTGTGTGGCGACGCTGCCCCAATGTGTGAGGCGTGCGACTGTTTACTCACCGTCTCTCATGTTTTGTGCAGTTGTGTTCGTTTTCGTCAGCATCGGTTTCACTATTTTCAGTCTCATCTGCTGGACGAGGACGCAGCTACGCTTCAAAAGCTTTTGGGCGACCACTGCGACACTTTCGCAGTATTTTCCTTTCTAAAACAGATTAACGTTTTAAAACTCATTTAAAAAAAAAAAAAAAAAAAAAAAATAAAATAAAAAAAAATAAAAGTTATATTATAATGGTAAATTAATAAAGTTATATATAAACCTAATAAACTAACTAGTCTTCACAACATCTTTCATCATCCTCTTTTCTAACTTTTACCAAGCCTGTCTGCTCTTAATCATTTCACCCCGCTTTTTAAAATCTTTAGCTGATAGTTCTGTGTCTGGCGCTCTTTGGCCAAGCCTGGCCCTTGCGCCACTAAAATCAATTAACTAACTAACTAACTAACTAACATCAGATTTTTTCAGATACTTATTATTGGCCTGAGCATGCCGCTTTACACAGATACACAAGCCACCCCACTTTCCGCCCTCCAGAAAAAGTAGCATATCGTAATCACTTAAAAGCTGGAGAGAGACTTTAGTACATTTGAGCATGGCGGACCAACTTAAGCCAGGACAACTGAAAAACCAGGCAGGATCTAAAGTATAAGTGTCCTGGTAAATATTTCGGAAATTTTCAAACACGTCGGCCAAAATGAGCACATCTGTTTTTAAGTACACATCTGCATACTGGCCTAAATTCTGAATCTTCATGACTGCCCATACTGTTTTGTCATGCTCATATTCTTCATCTGTCATATGACAATTCGTTAATTTATTGAAGAAATCCTTTTGGGGAGGTAAAGAAGTTTCTTCTAACTTGTTATACGACGAAATGTAGTCATAGGGAAATATGCCTTTCTGCGTGAGGAGATTGAATTCTTCGTCATGAGGAATAAGCTGTCGTGTAATTTTAAAATGCATTCTCGGAAGATTATTTGCTAATTTCGATAAACTGCTTGGCATGAATCGAAAACTGTCCAGGAAACGAACTTCAAGCCCACCCATCTTTTTAGAAAAAGAAATAAATTTCTCGGTCGACTCGGGTATCACGCTAATTTCTCCTGGAAGGCAATCTAATTCCTTGATGATGAAATGCGAGTCGTATCCCGATAAGGTTGTGCATCAGAACTGGAACAAAGGATGGATTTTTGAAATTGATATTGCAGGAAGCATGTGCGGGTCCTCTGAATTTCCCAGTACGATGATCGTGGTCCGCCACTTTCTTTTTGGATTTTCTGCAGGAATTAAATCAACCTTCACCACAAATATGACGTATGCTTGCTTTCCGATAGACATCTTTTTCAGCCTCCGTCAATGCAGTCATAGGGATATTTATTTGATAATTTTTTTCAATGACTTCCACATCTTCTTTAAGAGTGTGAAGGAAATGACTCACAAATCCCTGCTCTGCTCTATGAGTTCGGAAAACATCAAAACGACCTTCCACATCTTTTATGAAATAAGCATATGATATGACTTCATGAGATTGGGTTGGCGTGGTGAAGGACTCGCTTGGATTCGGAATCGGACCTTGAACTAGTTTTAAGACGCTCTCAAAATCAGCGTGTACAACAAAAGGAACCCGCTGACTGAATTTGAAATCTTTAAAAGTTAATTTCTTGTCTTCTGGCATCTAGATCAGGACAGTCTTGTTTTTATTGCATAATTTCTTGTGCTCATTGAATTTTTGCTCTCCATTATACCTCGTATCATAAGTTTTAAAACATTTTTTGCAGATGTGTACTTTACTTTTGATGGAAGACAATTGACTGGAAATAAGCCGCTCAAAATTTGTAATGTAAGCAAAGTGGTTGCAACCTCCGTTTTCTAAATACAACAAATCTCTGTGGTCCGCCAGCTCTTCTTCACATACTTTAATGGGAAATATTTTACCAGCTTCATCTATCCCGTAAATGTTGATGCTGATATTGTTGGTCTTTTCAAATTTTGGAATGTCAGAAATCTTGATGGGATAGTCCACGCAATCCCACTTGTAGCCGCCTTCAAAATAAGGATCGTTAAGATAGGAGGCTACTCTTTCTCGATTAAACTTTTGATTTTCAAGACGTGGGGTCCACACGGCATATTTGAAACAGAAGGAGTCCGAATTTGTAACGTTCACGTCAGCTTTTTCGTCTGAATATGGCTAGGAAGCATAATAAAGGAACCTCCTCTCAATGGCCTAAATCGATTAACCCGGAGTTCGAACCACTCCACGTGAGAAAACATCCAGCCTGATCCTTTCAGTTCGCATTCAGAACATTCAGTGAGTAATTTCCTGGACAGGATATAAAAAAATTCCCCGAGATTTGTCGACCGATACACTGGCTTATTAGTTGTTTTTAAATTCCGAGAACATATATCAAATTCCTCCGGGTCATCGGGTTTAGGCTTTTTAAAAGCTGCCTGCATAAATGCATTTACTTTAATGGATGGGTGGGCTGCCAGTGCATGTTCTAGAATGCTTACAGAAGAATTTTGGATACCATTCAAAAATGTGGAGAGACAGACAGCTGTTTCCCCTTCCGGAACAATCTTAAATGTTTGTAGAAGGTTCTGAGCCACCGACTGCACTTGGATGTAAGCCCCCATATTCAATGGAGGAACAACGGGAGCTTCGGAACTGGGGCCCGTGACATCATGGTTGGGGCCAGCAACAACTTCATGACTGAGGCTTGATGCATTTGAAAGGCCTGCAGCATTGTGTGGACCATACGCTGTTTAAGATAATTTAAAATATCTTACTTCTAAGCTTTATATAAAATGCGAGTTGTTTCCTTTTAAAACAGAAGTTGCAGCAGAGTATAGTATTTTACTCGAAAAATCCCTAGACGAAAGAGCTGAAATGAGTTATTCTTTCACTTTTGCACTATAATCATTTGTTAGCGCTTCACTGGTATTGTCTGTTCGATTCACTGGAAAGTTTTCTTGGATTTATTCGATTAAGTCCGCGGTGATTCTTTCTGCTTTAACATGTTCAGATGAAATGGCAGAGAAGTCTGAACATCTTTTGTCCTTTGATGAGTTGTTGAAAGATGTACATAGCCCGAGAAGATTAAGGTGAGGTTCATCAACAGTTCTTTATTGATCACTTAAATTTCGTTTAGTGAATCGTAGGAATCCGACTGTTCCATGAACATCGTGACTGTTCAAACAGACATGGCAAAACCATATTTCTTGGGAAACAGTGTTTCTCCTTTTTGCAACTTAACTGCAAATGTACATTCTTACAGTTCCAGAAAAATCCGTCAGTTTAGCACAAACATAATTGCGGAAGTCAAATCGCAATAGTTTTACTTGATAGTCAGTAAAACTATTGCCCCAAATAACTGGAAAACCAGTTATCCCCCGCACGGGGATAACTGGTTTTCCAGTTATTTGGGGAGCGGCGCCCCCACGGCCCGAGCTGACTTTGTGATGGTTTTTTTGCTTTTTTGTATTTGCGCTTATACGTTACCGCAGGGACAGCTGTTCATCCAGCTGATGGGGAGTAGCGACCCCACGGCCCCAGCCGACTTGTTATGTTTGATTCTACCCGTTACAACTTTGTGTTGCCACCACCTTGACAGCACCCGCCTCAGTTGTTGGTTGCTGAGGTTGTGATTATGCGCCAGCCCTTTCCTTTCCTCTGGCTTTCCTCTCCCTTTCCTGTTTTTACTTTCTTCTCCACTACCTGTTCTCTTCTACTCCATTTTCTACTCGACTTGCTTCTCCATTTTCTGTTCCTCTCTTGTTTTTCCGGGCTGGTTTGCTAGACCTACCTGCATGTTTGCCGTGCGCGGTGACCCGTAAGGTGGAAAAGGGGATGCTGGAGGCTGAGGTTTCTGGTGGCCAGGTTGTTGTTGTCGCCAGTCGCCAACACTCCTCTTTGCCCCCTGCTTCACCCTAAACGGGCGGCTAGGAACTAACCCACTCCTAGTCAATCGGCTTGTTGTTTCGTACAACAGGGTGAGTTTGGGGATAGTGCGGGCATGCCAAAGGGGTGTCACCGAGACCTGGGAAAGTCTCGGTACTCGCTGAGCGCATGTCTGCACTATCAACATGCTATATCCGTTGCTTAACCCTAGAGTCGTGTCCTGCGTCCAATTGGGCTTGCGGACCTCCGGCTCTCCCCTGTTGGGCTCGGTTGTGGGCGGGGAAATCGGCGGACGAACTTTTCACTTCTATTCATGGCTAACCAAAAAATTTCCCAAGAACTTCAAACAAAGCGGCCCATTGAGGAAGGGTCACCCCCTCCCAACAAGAAACCTACACCTGATTCTGCCAATGTTCGGTTCTTTTGCATCCACTCCTTGGACGCTTCAAACCCATTAAACACCAGAAGCCCCTTCTGGATAAATAAAGCATTGCAATCAATTGCCAGCTCTCCTAAGAGCGTTAAGAAGCTCCAATCTGGAGATCTTCTTGTCGAGATGTCGAGTCCCAGATATGCTACAGTGCTTTTAAACACCACCTCTTTTTTAGATTGTCCAGTAAAAGTTACCCCTCACGGCTACCTCAATTCCTCACGAGGTGTTATCTCTTCTCAAGACCTTCTGGAGTGCAGTGACCAAGAACTTCTGGAGGAACTGAAAGACCAGCAAGTGAGTGGAGTCCGGCGCATCCTATTTCGGCGAAATGGCCAATCTGTCCCATCTCGAAACGTCATACTGACCTTTAACACCCCATCCCTGCCAACATCAATCAAGGCAGGGTATCTACACCTTGAAGTGCGCCCCTTCATACCAAGTCCTCTACGATGCTTCAAATGCCAAGCATATGGTCACTCCCAGCAGTCTTGCAGGAGCACTGCCCGGTGTGGGCGTTGTACTGCAACAGACCATACTTTGCAAGATTGCCATGCCGAAGCCGAGCTGTGCTTCAACTGCAAGGGATCTCATGCAGCATCATCGAGAGACTGTCCAAAGTGAAAAGAGGAAAAAGAGATCCAACGCATTAAGACCGTTGAGGGAATCTCCTACCCAGAGGCCAGAAGAAAGGTCGCCCCAAACCAATCAAATCGGCGATCCTATGCATCAGCGGTTGTTGCAAGGACTACAGTCGGTACCCAGACTGATAGCCAAATCCCAGTGAATTGTCCCTACAAGCTAGACGACATCATAGCTGCTGGTCTGGCAGCACTACAATCCCGAGCTAGGGACGCGAAAGCTCCAACAACCACTGTGCCTAAACCTGCTGCAACTAACACCAGCACCACCGGAACTTCAACAACCCCAGGAGGAAAGAGAAAGGAAAAAGAAAAGGAGAAGAAATCTCCAAACTCCCATCATAAGAACCAGGATCGGGCAAGATCATCTGCGACACAGGAACCAAAATACCGCCCCATTTTACCACCAGAGACTACAGGGCGTCGGACAAAACAGTCCCAAGCGCAAATGGACATTGCAGACGAAATGATGGAATCGGACAACTTTTAGTTGTCCCAGTTTTTCTCGGGTTTTGTTTTTCGTTTTTTCTTTTTCTCATTCACCACAATTCAAACCATGGATCAAATCGTTCAGTGGAACTGTCGAGGCTTTCGAACAAGACATGACGACGTGAAACATCTGCTTTCGTCATACTCTCCGGTGTGCCTTTGCCTCCAGGAGACAAAACTTAAACCATCAGACCTCCTTTCAGTTCGAGGCTACAGTGCATTTCGGAAAGATAATGTTTCAGGAGATATTGCTTGCGGGGGAGTTGCCATCCTTGTCCCCCACAATGTTCCAGTTTCTCCCGTTGCGGTCTCAACATCTTTACAAGCCGTTGCGGTGCGTATCTCCATGCCTGTGCCTCTAACCGTTTGCAGCATCTATCTGCCGCCGGATGAGGACGTGAGCGTGTCCGTTCTTGAGAGCTTAGTTGGGCAGCTGCCGTCACCTGCTCTTGTTTTGGGTGACTTCAATGCTCATAATCCATTGTGGGGTAGTGTCAGAACAGACACACGAGGCCGTAGGATCGAATCTCTTCTTTCCTCGACCTCTTTGTGCCTGTTTAACACCGGTGCTGACACTTACTTCCACGAGCCTACACGAAGTTTCAGTGCAATCGATTTATCTTTGGGTCAACCATCGGTTATGGCCGACTGGTCGTGGACGGTGTGTGACGACCTCCATGGAAGCGACCACTTCCCAATTGTCCTTAGGTATAATGTGAGCCTACCATCTTCTGCCTCCCGCCCTCCTCGTTGGAGGATGGATCGTGCCAAATGGGAGGTCTTCACACCGTCCGCAATGATATCTTTTGCCATGGTGACCCGTGGGTCAATTGACGCAGCTGTTACTGATGTCACAACGTGTATCATTCAGGCAGCAGATTTCTCTATCCCAAAAACATCAACGACGCTCCCAAGACGTCCGAAGCCTTGGTGGAACCCTGATTGCGCAGCGGCTAGGAGAGTTCAACATAAGGCCTGGTGTACTTTTCGGCGTTATCCGACCGATGCTAATCTTGTTAAATTTAAAAGAGCAAAATCTTACGCTCGGTTGGTGCGTCGACGAAGCAAGAGGGAGTCTTGGATGAAGTACGTTTCATCTATCAATTCACGTGCCAGTTCAAAAACTGTTTGGGAAAAAATTCGTAAGATCCGGGGAAACTATAATTCCCGCCAAATTTCAATTCTTGAGAATAACGGCTGCACGTATGCTGAAGTTGGGGAGATTGTGGATTGCTTGGGCGAAGCGTTTGCCTCAGTTTCTAGTTCTCAGGCGTATCTCCCGTCCTTTCAGAGGATTAAAACAACCGCGGAACGCCAGAAAATCTCCTTTGCGCCTTTTTATAACACTGAGTATAACTCCCCTTCAGCATGGTTGAACTACGGGTGGCTCTGCATCGGTCCGGCGCAACATCTGTCGGTCCCGACGGCATCCACTATGACATGATTCGTCATCTCTCGCAGTCGTCTCTCGAGAATCTGTTAGTGCTTTTCAACCGTATTTGGTTGGAGCACAGTTTCCCGGACTCTTGGCGAAGAGCTTTTGTTTTACCTTTTCCCAAGCCTGGCAAAGACCCCAAGTCTCCCTCTAGTTATCGGCCAATTGCCCTCACTAGCTGTCTGTGCAAAATCCTTGAACGAATGGTTAATTCCCGGCTAATTTATTTTCTTGAAGAACATCGAATACTCTCTCCATCACAAAGCGGCTTCCGTCGTCATCGTTCAGCTCCTGACCATCTCCTGCTCCTTGAGACGTCTGTTCGTGAGGCGTTCGTACGTAGGCAGCACCTGGTGTCTGTATTTTTTGACATCGAAAAAGCTTACGATAGAGCGTGGCGTCACGGTATCCTCCGTGACCTCCACGAGAGTGGGTTGCGGGGAAACCTGCCAACCTTCATTGCCAACTTTCTTCGTAACCGTGTGTTCCAGGTGCGCCTGGGTACAACGCTGTCCGCCTTTTTCCATCAAGAACAAGGCGTTCCTCAAGGCAGCATTCTTTCGGTGACTCTGTTCATCCTCCGCATTAATTGTTTACTCAAAAATCTTCCTCCTACGGTTTCGACTACCATTTATGTTGACCACCTTCACATCTTCTGTTCGTCATCCAGCATGCATTTCGTTGAAAGGCAGCTGCAGTCTGCAATTACCCAGATTGTTAAAGCCGCTAACAATAATGGGTTTGTTCTTTCTCCCGACAAGACAGCCTGTGTCCATTTCTGCCGGAGGCGTGGCCTCCATCCTGATCCAGAGCTCTATTTGGACCGTGCAGTCATTCCAGTTTTGCCGGAAACCAAGTTCCTTGGTTTGACCGTTGACCGTGCTCTCACCTTTAGCTCGCACGTTCGACGGCTTAGGACTTCCTGTCTGAGAGCCTTGTAAATCCTTAAGATCCTTGCCTCAGTCTCCTGGGGTGCAGACAGGACTTCTTTGTTCCGTATTTACCATTCTCTCATTCGGTCTAGGCTGGATTATGGCTGTATGGTGTATGGCTCTGCGCGTCCTACCGTTCTCCGGCCGTTCGATACCATCCACCATCAAGCGCTGCGTCTTTGTACGGGAGCTTTTCGTACGTCACCCATTCCCAGACTTTATGCCGACGCGAACGAACCGTCGCTTCATTTACGCCGTCTGCAGCTGTCTCTTCAATTTTACCTGAAACTTAAATCACTCACAGACCATCCTTTATACGATGCAGTTTTTCATCCCCGGCATGCTCGTTTGTTCGAGATCCGTCCCTCGTGCATTCGAACCTTCGGTCTTCGTATGGCGGCCGTAGCTCGTGATGCAGGGCTCGACTTGTCACTCGTTGGAGAGACCAGGGGCTTTGAGGATTCTCCATGGCATCCTCTTGGTGTCATGGTCGATACCAGCTTTACATCTTTTGACAAGTCGTCAACCCCTGCGTCAGTGTACCAGCAGCTCTTCGCTGAACACCGTTACGTCAATGCAGACTTTATTCCTGTTTTCACCGATGGATCTAAGGCGGCTGGTGTTGTTGGATCCGCCGCCATCTGCGTTGACGAAGTTTCTGTTGCCCGCATTCCTCCTGAGGCCACGGTGTTTTCGGCGGAGATGCATGCTGTGTATCTTGCACTTGTTCACGTGCAGTCGAGCTCTCATCAGCGTGCTATTGTGTACACTGATTCGTTGAGTGTTGTGCAATCATTGTCATCTTTGGATTTCACTGGCCACCCACTTCTTTTTGCCGTTCGGAGACTTCTTCGTTCTTTGCTCGAGGCTGATGTCCAGATTCGGTTCTGCTGGATTCCTGGGCATTTTGGGATCCCAGGGAACGAGTCTGCCGATGCTGCTGCTAGATCTGCCTCTTCTTTGGTCGTCACACCCTTGCCACTGTTTCACCGCGATTTTCGCTTTCTTGTTCACGATCATATCAGACGAACGTGGCGAAGTCTGTGGGACCAACAGGTGGAGAATAAACTGCACCGTATAAAACCTAACCTTGGAATCTGGAAATCATCGTGTCGCCGGAACCGTGGGGAGAAAGTTGTTCTTGCGCGTCTCCGCATTGGGCATTGTCGCTTCACGCATAGCTATTTGCTGTGTGGCGACGCTGCCCCAATGTGTGAGGCGTGCGACTGTTTACTCACCATCTCTCATGTTTTATGTAGTTGTGTTCGTTTTTGTAATCATCGGTTTCACTATTTTCAGTCTCATCTACTGGATGACGGCGCAGCTACACTGCAGAAGCTTTTGGGCGACCACTGCGACACTTTCGCAGTGTTTTCGTTCTTAAAGCAGATAGACTTTTTAAAACTTATTTAAAAAAAAAAAATAATAATAATAATAATTTATAATGATTATAACAGTGAATTGGTGAATTTATTTATTTATTTATAAACCTAATTGACTAACTAGTCTTCACAGCTTTTATCATTCTCTATTCTAACTTTTGCCAAGCCTGTCTGATCTTAATCATTTCACCCCGCTTTTAAATATCTTTAACTGATTGTTCTGTGTCTGGCGCTCTTTGGCCAAACCTGGCCCTTGCGCCACTAAAATCAATTAACTAACTAACTAACTAACTGATAGTCAACTTAAAAAAAACAATGAATTACAAAGAAAAACTTTTATGTATACATACACATAATAAAGGCAGTTTTACAAATTTTGTTCAATACACTTTATTTAACATCTTCAATTTGTACACAAATATATCTTCAGTTAGTGAAAAAAAATAATGTCCCTTTGCCATACTGACTGAGTGCTGCCTATTCAATCAATGCCATTGTAGCATCTTCTACTTTCTTATCCAACAATTTTTGGTAGACGGATTATGACGAACAGCACCTGCACAAGAGAAACACAAATCATTCCCCCTTCCTCTCATGCCACGCCCCTGTGCTAATCCCTTTGGACCATGGCTGATGCTCCCAAACCGTTGCCACCACGAAAAAAGTTTCTTTGTCCCACTCCCCGTGCTCTCAGCTCTTGGAGTCACTCCCCTTGTGGCTCTTTAGTGCAACCCCCCTTCCTTTAAGTGCCACGCCTACTTGCTCTCAGTCTCACGCCCCCTCGCTCTCGGCTCTCACTGTTTCCGGAGCGTCCTGCACGTGGTAAAATCATGAAGTCAGCTACATCCAACATCTCCCTGACCGACGCCATCTTGAATCACCACGTGCTCCAGCACAGCAGAATGACGGGGAGTGAGCTCATTTGTCCTCAGGCGATAAGAGACTTGCACATGGCCACCCCGGTGGCGCAGTGGTCTAAGCGATGGCCTCTGATCATTCGTCCAGAAGAGGTCCGGGTTCGAATCCGGTGAGGCATGGATGTTGTGAAAAAAAAATACTTGCACATGTGTGTCTGCTTGATGACCTCAGTCCTCCACGTGGTAAAATCATGACGTCAGATACACTCAACGTCTCCCTAACCGACGCCATCATGGATCGCCACGTGCTCCAGCACAGTCAGCTCTCACAAACGCTTGGGGGTGATGTCATGGATTATCTAAAGGTTAGATTTAGGTGAATATTGGGAGCATTCTTGCAGCATGGTGACTCATTCGTGGAAGGGTTGCATTTGTAGAAGCTATCCACATTCCAAAGCTATGAGGACTCTTTTTGAAAACAAATGCCTAGAGATACTGAAACAATTCACGAATATTTCACTTTCATAATTTTTTTCTCAATTAAACAGACAGTAACAGCAATCGACAGCCTTTCATATTGAGTGATGAAGTATGAATGAGTCATACAGACATGACGGACGACTGGTTTGTTTAGAAGCAGTGAAGTGAGAATAAGTCAGACAGCCTTGAGAAAACACACATGATAACAGACGACTGGTTTGTGTAGAGCTTTGGAAATTTTTTATAAGTTCTGAAAGGAACTTTTTTCCTAAAAACGCGATTTTTTTTATTAGTTTTGAAAATAACTTTTTTCCTAAAAGAGGGCTATTTCATAGTTCTAAAAAGAGTTGTATTTTTACATTTTTTTCTTTTGGCTGGTGGTTCCATAGACTGATCCACAGCATAGTGACCATATGGTAGGGTTTGAATGAAATCATCCAGGATAAACCGCTTATCGTCGTGAGGGCTGAGAGAAGATTTATTTGATTGAATAGTGAAGAGAGTATGCCGTAGACTTCTGATTGCTGAGAAGGAATTTCTGGTTTCTTTTTTATTAAGTAGTGAATCCTTATAATCCATGAATATAATTTTATTTTCTACAGTTGATTTTTTTATTCCTTTAGCCTTTTTCGTCTCCGACGAGTCATCGCCACAGAATGCATACATTTTTTCCCGAAGGCCTACAAATTCTCGGATGATTCCACCATTCATCTCATCCTTGAATTTTCCGATAACCTTTTTGTTGGTTGTACTGTGGAGAAAATGGTTGGGTGGGAAATCACTTGTGTCCAGCACTGAAGAAATGGTTTGCATGTCTCTAAACAAGTCGTCCGTCTGCGTCTCGTAAAAAGCTGTCAGTGTCCATATAGAGAATTTTGACTTTTTCCCCATACATAGGTTCCATCACATCGTAGTGAAAGGAGTACATGTTTGTTTTTGACACATCGAGAATAGCAATACCGACATAAATCGGTTTGCTGAATACCAGTTTGGTGACACAAGATCATAAAGTCTTCATCGGATTCATTTTTTATGATTTTCCTATCTTCAAAATTATGTTTTGATACCACTTTCTCCAATCTTTTTTCATTACCGACTAATTCGACAGATGTGCGGTTCCTGATATCTTCCATCATTTTTCCGAAGACGCTGTTATTCATTAGCTTGAAAAAGTTTTTTCAAACTCATTCTTGGATGCTTTTCTTTTGTTAGTATTTAATGAAATATATACTTAGAGCCACTTGGATTGATTGAAGGAGATGCCTCGATAGATTTTTTTATAATCAGACCTGCTGCAACTGCTTGCTTCATGGCATCCTCTTGGTGTCATGGTCGATACCAGCTTTACATCTTTTGACAAGTCCTCAACCCCTGCGTCAGTGTACCAGCAGCTCTTCGCCGAACACCGTTACGTCAATGCAGACTTTATTCCTGTTTTCACCGATGGATCTAAGGCAGCTGGTGTCGTTGGATGCGCCGCCGTCTGCATTGACGAAGTTTCTGTTGCCCGCATTCCTGCCGAGGCCACGGTGTTTTCGGCGGAGATGCATGCTGTGTATCTTGCACTTGTTCACGTGCAGTCGAGCTCTCATCAGCGTGCTATTGTGTACACTGATTCGTTGAGTGTTGTGCAATCATTGTCATCTTTGGATTTCTCTGGCCACCCACTTCTTTTTACCGTACGGAGACTTCTTCGTTCTTTGCTCGAGGCTGATGTCCAGATTCGGTTCTGCTGGATTCCTGGGCATGTTGGGATCCCAGGGAACGAGTCTGCTGATGCTGCTGCTAGATCTGCCTCTTCTTTGGTCGTCACACCCTTGCCACTGTTTCACCGTGAATTTCGCTTTCTTGTTCACGATCATATCAGACGAACGTGGCGAAGTCTGTGGGACCAACAGGTGGAGAATAAACTGCACCGTGTTAAACCCATCCTTGGAGTCTGGAAATCATCGTGTCGCCGGAACCGTAGGGAAGAAGTTGTTCTTGCGCGTCTCCGCATTGGGCATTGTCGCTTCACGCATAGCTATTTGCTGTGTGGCGACGCTGCCCCAATGTGTGAGGCGTGCGACTGTTTACTCACCGTCTCTCATGTTTTGTGCAGTTGTGTTCGTTTTCGTCAGCATCGGTTTCACTATTTTCAGTCTCATCTGCTGGACGAGGACGCAGCTACGCTTCAAAAGCTTTTGGGCGACCACTGCGACACTTTCGCAGTATTTTCCTTTCTAAAACAGATTAACGTTTTAAAACTCATTTAAAAAAAAAAAAAAATAAAATAAAAGTTATATTATAATGGTAAATTAATAAAGTTATATATAAACCTAATAAACTAACTAGTCCTCACAAAATCTGTCATCATCCTCTTTTCTAACTTTTACCAAGCCTGTCTGCTCTTAATCATTTCACCCCGCTTTTTAAAATCTTTAGCTGATAGTTCTGTGTCTGGCGCTCTTTGGCCAAGCCTGGCCCTTGCGCCACTAAAATCAATTAACTAACTAACTAACTGCTTGCTTCAACAAACGATAATGGGCAACGTACTTGATCTTGGGGTTTAGTGTCGTGAGGAGTTTAGTTTGTCGAGTTCCTGGAACCACCCCCACCTCCGGGCAGAATGGAAGATCAGCATAGTCATGGAGCGACTTGGGATATTCAATATCCAGTTCAAGAAAACATCCAAATGGACCATCGTCAGGAATTTTGGTGATATCAATTTCTTGAAGCTCCTCTTCCTCCATCCATTTGAAATTTCGAGAAGGAAGCGCCTGTAACATCGCCCAACCATAAAGGTTCACATAGTCTAGGTAACTGACGAATGTGGATGTTCTGCTAGGATCAAAGTTAGGCATATATTTATTGTTGGCTAGAAGCATGACGCTTGATGCATTAGCGAAGTCCTCCACGTTTTGCATGTTAAAAAAAGTAACATTTCATAATCGGTAAGGAGCTCCAATGTAATTTTTGTGCTCTTCAGCATGGCAGAGAATGCAAGTGATGGTGCGGTAAAGTACCAGACAGGATCCAATGTGTTGGTTTCCTGACAGATATCCCGAAAAATTTCAAAGATATCTGCCAGGAGAAGAATATCCGTTTTAAAGCATAAATCGGAATATTCTCCCAAGTTGGTTATACTCATCCTTCTCCATACATGCTCAGCATGGCTGTATTCCTCATCACTGATGTCGGATTCTGATAGTGTGCTGTAGAAGCATGACTTGGGGGGGGGGGGAGGCATGCATCATGTAATTTTGTGTAGGATGACACGTACCCATAAGGGAACACCCCCTTCCTAATCATCAGATGAAATTCTTCATCTTGAGGGTAGTGCTCCCTCGTGATTTTGAATTGATCTGGTGGTAGATTGGAGGCAAGGCTGGCTAATCCAGCAGGGATAAAGCTCATACTATCCAGGAACCTTACCTCCATCCCCTCGATGAATTTGCAGAAGGAGATGAACTTCTGTGTGGACTCTGGGTATCACTTTGATTATGCATTCGGTGAATTCTAATTCCTTGACGATGAAATGGGAGTCATACTCGGATAAATTGTGGAAAAACCCCGGCACAAACTTTCGATTTCTGTAATTGATATTACAGGAAGAATGTGCCGGCCCCGGTATGCTCCGGTCCGATGATCATGATCGGCAACTTTAAGTTTACCCTTAGCTTTGGCAAATACTTCTCCACAGAGGTAGCACGTAGAAGCTGATTGATAGGCTTTTTTCTCCTCATCCCTGAAGGGCGTCTTTGGAACATTTCTTTTATACTCCTCTTTGATCTTGAAGATGTCCTCTTTTAAAGAATGGAGGAAGTGCTGGATGACGCCGTCTTCTGCCCGATAGCTCCGGCATGCTGAAAATTCATTTAGCTCATCATTGATGTAATTAATATCCGTAGGACATGAGCATAAATGGGGTGGTAGATGATTTCTCATGATCTTGAATATGACCCTGAATGGGTTTCAGTACGCATTCAAAATCTGCATAGATTACAAATGGAATCCGCAGTGCATGCTGGTGATTCTTGAAGTGAAGAAGATTATCCTCCAGCATCTGGATGGATACGGGTTTATTTTTGTTGCAGAGGAGTTTATGATGTCTGAGTTTCTCCTCCCCATCATACCTAGCATCAAACGTCGTAAAACATTTTTTACAAATGATCATCTGATGTCCATGCTTTGACAGCTGGAAGGAAATGAGCTTCTCAAAGTTGGTAATGTAATGGGATCGAGTATCATCTTCCAAATACAAAAGATCCCAATGATCTTGCAATTCCTCCTCGCATGCCTTGATTGGGAAATTTTTTCCTTCTCATCAACCCCAAAGACGTTAATGGAAATTGAATTCATCTTCTCAAATTTTGTGATGTCACTCAGTTTAACGGGGTACTCAACACAATCCCACTTGTAGCCTGTGGGAAATTGGGGATCGTTGATGTAGGCTGTCACTCTCTCTGTGAATTTCCTGTACGCGAGGTGTCCAGATAGCGTACCGGAAGCAAAGCTGATCATCGTTTACCACGTTGACTACTGCCTTCTTCCACCGGATGGAAGTGGGCAGCTGGATGAAAGAGGCTCCTCTCAAAGGCCTGAATCTATTGATTCTAAGCTCCAGTCATGAGATGTGTGAGAATGCCTAGCCGGAACCTTTGAGTTCGGTCTCCGACTTTTCCTTCTCAAGTTTCTCGACCATGCTGTTGAAAAACTCCCCAACATCACTGGCTCTATAAAGGGGTTTGTTGGCAGTCTTCAAGTTGCGATCGCAGAACTCGTACTCATCGGTATTATCCCGCTTCTGCTTCTTGAAGACTGCTTCCATGAATACGTTGGCCCCCGCACGGGGATAACTGGTTTTCCAGTTATTTGGGGAGCAGCGCCCCCACGGCCCGAGCTGACCTTGTGACGGTTTTTTTGCTTTTTTGTATTTGTGCTTTCACGTTACCGCAGGGACAGCTGTTCATCCAGCTGATGGGGAGTAGCGACCCCACGGCCCCAGCCGACATGTTATGTTTGTTTCTTCGCATTACAACTTTGTGTTGCCACCACCTTGACAGCACCCGCCTCAGTTGTTGGTTGCTGAGGTTGTGATTATGCGCCAGCCCTTTCCCTTTCCTCTGGCTTTCTCTCCCTTTCCTGTTTTTACTTTCTTCTCCACTACCTGTTCTTCTTTTCTACTCCATTTTCTACTCGACTTGCTTCTCCATTTTCTGTTCCTCTCTTGTTTTTCCGGGCTGGTTTGCTAGACCTACCTGCACGTTTGCCGTGTGCGGTGACCCGTAAGATGGAAAAGGGGATGCTGGAGGCTGAGGTTTCTGGTGGCCAGGTTGTTGTTGTCGCCAGTCGCCAACACTCCTCTTTGCCCCCTGCTTCACCCTAAACGGGCGGCTAGGAACTAACCCACTCCTAGCCAATCGGCTTGTTGTTTCGTACAACAGGGTGAGTTTGGGGATAGTGCGGGCATGCCAAAGGGGTGTTACCGAGACCTGGGAAAGTCTCGGTACTCGCTGAGCGCATGTCTGGGCTATCAAAATGCTATATCCGTTGCTTAACCCCAGAGTCGTGTCCTGCGTCCAATTGGGCTTGCGGACCTCCGGCTCTCCCCTGTTGGGCTCGGTTGTGGGCGGGGAATTCGGCGGACGAACTTTTTACTTCTATTCATGGATAACAAAAAAATTTCCCAAGAACTTCAAACAAAGCGGCCCATTGAGGAAGGGTCACCCCCTCCCAACAAGAAACCTACACCTGATTCTGCCAATGTTCGGTTCTTTTGCATCCACTCCTTGGACGCTTCAAACCCATTAAACACCAGAAGCCCCTTCTGGATAAATAAAGCATTGCAATCAATTGCCAGCTCTCCTAAGAGCGTTAAGAAGCTCCAATCTGGAGATCTTCTTGTCGAGATGTCGAGTCCCAGATATGCTACAGTGCTTTTAAACACCACCTCTTTTTTAGATTGTCCAGTGAAAGTTACTCCTCACGGCTACCTCAATTCCTCACGAGGTGTTATCTCTTCTCAAGACCTTCTGGAGTGCAGTGACCAAGAACTTCTGGAGGAACTGAGAGACCAACAAGTGAGTGGAGTCCGGCGCATCCTATTTCGGCGAAATGGCCAATCTGTCCCATCTCGAAACATAATACTGACCTTTAACACCCCATCCCTGCCAACATCAATCAAGGCAGGGTATCTACCTTGAAGTGCGCCCCTTCATACCAAGTCCTCTACGATGCTTCAAATGCCAAGCATATGGTCACTCCCAGCAGTCTTGCAGGAGCACTGCTCGGTGTGGGCGTTGTACTGCAACAGACCATACTTTGCAAGATTGCCATGCCGAAGCTGAGCTGTGCTTCAACTGCAAGGGACCTCATGCAGCATCATCGAGAGACTGTCCAAAGTGGAAAGAGGAAAAGGAGATCCAGCGCATTAAGACCGTTGAGGAATCTCCTACCCAGAGGCCAGGAGAAAGGTCGCTCCAAATCAATCAAATCGGCGATCCTATGCATCAGCGGTTGTTGCAAGGACTACAGTCGGTACCCAGACTGATAGCCAAATCCCAGTGAATTGTCCTTACAAGCTAGACGACATCATAGCTGCTGGTCTGGCAGCACTGCAATCCCGAGCTCGGGACGCGAAAACTCCAGCAACCACCGTGCCTAAACCTGCTGCAACTAACACCAGCACCACCGGGACTTCAACAACCCCGGGAGGAAAGAGAAAGGAAAAAGAAAAGGAGAAGAAATCTCCAAACTCCCATCATAAGAACCAGGATCGGGCAAGATCATCTGCGACACAGGAACCAAAATACCGCCCCATTTTACCACCAGAGACTACAGGGCGTCGGACAAAACAGTCCCAAGCGCAAATGGACATTGCAGACGAAATGATGGAATCGGACAACTTTTAGTTGTCCCAGTTTTTCTCGGATTTTGTTTTTCGTTTTTTTCTTTTTCTCATTCACCACAATTCAAACCATGGATCAAATCGTTCAGTGGAACTGTCGAGGCTTTCGGACAAGACATGACGACGTGAAACATCTGCTTTCGTCATACTCTCCGGTGTGCCTTTGCCTCCAGGAGACAAAACTTAAACCATCAGACCTCCTTTCAGTTCGAGGCTACAGTGCATTTCGGAAAGATAATGTTTCAGGAGATATAGCTTGCGGGGGAGTTGCCATCCTTGTCCCCCACAATGTTCCAGTTTCTCCCGTTGCGGTCTCAACATCTTTACAAGCCGTTGCGGTGCGTATCTCCATGCCTGTGCCTCTAACTGTTTGCAGCGTCTATCTGCCGCCGGATGAGGACGTGAGCGTGTCCGTTCTTGAGAGCTTAGTTGCACAGCTGCCGTCACCCGCTCTTCTTCTGGGTGACTTCAATGCTCATAATCCATTGTGGGGTAGTGTCAGAACAGACTCACGAGGCCGTAGGATCGAATCTCTTCTTTCCTCGACCTCTTTGTGCCTGTTTAACACCGGTGCTGACACTTACTTCCACGAGCCTACACGAAGTTTCAGTGCAATCGATTTATCTTTGGGTCAACCATCGGTTATGGCCGACTGGTCGTGGACGGTGTGTGACGACCTCCATGGAAGCGACCACTTCCCAATTGTACTTAGGTATAATGTGAGCGTACCATCTTCTGCCTCCCGCCCTCCTCGTTGGAGGATGGATCGTGCCAAGTGGGAGGTCTTCACACCGTACGCAATGATATCTTTTGCCATGGTGACCCGGGGGTCAATTGACGCAGCTGTTACTGATGTCACAACGCGTATCATTCAGGCAGCAGATATCTCTATCCCAAAAACATCAACGACGCTCCCAAGACGTCCGAAGCCTTGGTGGAACCCTGATTGCGCAGCGGCTAGGAGAGTTCAACATAAGGCCTGGTGTACTTTTCGGCGTTATCCGACCGATGCTAACCTTGTTAAATTTAAAAGAGCAAAATCTTACGCTCGGTTGGTGCGTCGACGAAGCAAGAGGGAGTCTTGGATGAAGTACGTTTCATCTATCAATTCACGTGCCAGTTCAAAAACTGTTTGGGAAAAAATTCGTAGGATTCGGGGAAACTGTGGTTCCCATCAGATCTCTATTCTCGAGAGTAACGGCTGCACGTATGCTGAAGTCGGGGAGATAGTGGATTGTTTGGGTAGGGCGTTTGCCTCTGTTTCCAGTTCTGAGGCGTACCCTCTCTCCTTTCAGAGGACTAGACCAGCTGCTGAGCGCCAGAGACTCTCCTTTGCGCCTTTTCATAACACCGAGTATAACTCCCCTTCAGCATGGTTGAACTCCGAGTGGCTCTGCATCGGTCCGGTGCAACATCTGTAGGTCCCGATGGCATCCACTATGACATGATCCGTCATCTATCGCAGTCGTCTCTCGAGAATCTGTTAGTGCTTTTCAACCGCATTTGGTTGGAGCACAGTTTCCCGGACTCCTGGCGAAAAGCTTTTTGTTTTACCTTTTCCCAAGCCTGGCAAAGACCCCAAGTCTCCCTCTAGTTACCGGCCAATTGCCCTCACTAGCTGTCTGTGCAAAATCCTTGAACGCATGGTTAATTCTAGGCTAATTTACTTCCTAGAAGAACATCAAATTCTGTCGCCATCACAAAGCGGCTTCCGTCGTCATCGTTCAGCTCCTGACCATCTCCTGCTCCTTGAGACGTCTGTTCGAGAGGCATTCGTGCGTAGGCAGCACCTGGTGTCTGTCTTTTTTGACATCGAAAAAGCTTACGATAGAGCGTGGCGTCACGGTATCCTCCGTGACCTCCACGAGAATGGGTTGCGGGGAAACCTGCCAACCTTCATTGCCAACTTTCTTCGTAACCGTGTGTTCCAGGTGCGCCTCGGTACAACGCTCTCTGCCTTCTTCCATCAAGAACAAGGTGTTCCTCAAGGCAGCATTCTTTCGGTGACTCTGTTCATCCTCCGCATTAATTGTTTGCTTAAAAATCTTCCTCCTACGGTTTCGACTACCATTTATGTTGACGACCTTCACATCTTCTGCTCGTCATCAAGCATGCATTTCATTGAAAGGCAGCTGCAGTCTGCAATTAACCAGATAGTTAAAGCGGCTAACAACAATGGTTTCGTTCTTTCTGCTGAAAAGACAGCGTGTGTCCATTTCTGCCGGAGGCGTGGCCTCCACCCCGATCCAGAACTCTATTTGGACCATGCAGCCATTCCAGTTTTGCCGGAAACCAAGTTCCTTGGTTTGACCGTCGACCGTGCGCTCACCTTTCGCTCGCACGTTCGACGACTCCGCACTTCCTGTCTGAGAGCTTTGTCCATCCTCAAGATCCTCGCCTCAGTCTCCTGGGGTGCAGACATGACTTCCTTGTTCCGTATTTACCATTCTCTCATTCGGTCTAAACTGGATTATGGCTGTATGGTGTATGGCTCTGCGCGTCCTTCCGTTCTCCGGCCGTTGGATACCATCCACCATCAAGCGCTGCGTCTTTGTACGGGAGCATTTCGCACGTCACCCATTCCCAGCCTTTATGCCGACGCGAACGAACCGTCGCTTCATTTACGCCGTCTGCAGCTGTCTCTTCAATTTTACCTGAAACTTAGATCTCTCTCAGAACATACTTTACACGATGCAGTTTTTCATCCCCAACATGCTCGTTTGTTCGAGACCCGTCCCTCGTGCATTCGAACCTTCGGTCTTCGTATGGCGGCCGTAGCTCGTGATGCAGGGCTCGACTTGTCACTCGTTGGAGAGACCAGGGGCTTTGAGGATCCCCCATGGAACCCTCTTGGTGTCATGGTTGATACCAGCTTTACATCTTTTGACAAGTCCTCAACCCCTGCGTCAGTGTACCAGCAGCTCTTCGCCGAACACCGTTACGTCAATGCAGACTTTATTCCTGTTTTCACCGATGGATCTAAGGCGGCTGGTGTCGTTGGATGCGCCGCCGTCTGCATTGACGAAGTTTCTGTTGCCCGCATTCCTGCCGAGGCCACGGTGTTTTCGGCGGAGATGCATGCTGTGTATCTTGCACTTGTTCACGTGCAGTCGAGCTCTCATCAGCGTGCTATTGTGTACACTGATTCGTTGAGTGTTGTGCAATCATTGTCATCTTTGGATTTCTCTGGCCACCCACTTCTTTTTACCGTACGGAGACTTCTTCGTTCTTTGCTCGAGGCTGATGTCCAGATTCGGTTCTGCTGGATTCCTGGGCATGTTGGGATCCCAGGGAACGAGTCTGCTGATGCTGCTGCTAGATCTGCCTCTTCTTTGGTCGTCACACCCTTGCCACTGTTTCACCGTGATTTTCGCTTTCTTGTTCACGATCATATCAGACGAACGTGGCGGGTTCTGTGGGACCAACAGGTGGAGAATAAACTGCACCGTGTTAAACCCATCCTTGGAGTCTGGAAATCATCGTGTCGCCGGAACCGTAGGGAAGAAGTTGTTCTTGCGCGTCTCCGCATTGGGCATTGTCGCTTCACGCATAGCTATTTGCTGTGTGGCGACGCTGCCCCAATGTGTGAGGCGTGCGACTGTTTACTCACCGTCTCTCATGTTTTGTGCAGTTGTGTTCGTTTCCGTCAGCATCGGTTTCACTATTTTCAGTCTCATCTGCTGGACGAGGACGCAGCTACGCTTCAAAAGCTTTTGGGCGACCACTGCGACACTTTCGCAGTATTTTCCTTTTAAAACAGATTAACGTTTTAAAACTTATTTAAAAAAAAAAAAAAAAAAAAAAAAAGTTATATTATAATGGTAAATTAATAAAGTTATATATAAACCTAATAAACTAACTAGTCTTCACAACATCTTTCATCATCCTCTTTTCTAACTTTTACCAAGCCTGTCTGCTCTTAATCATTTCACCCCGCTTTTTAAAATCTTTAGCTGATAGTTCTGTGTCTGGCGCTCTTTGGCCAAGCCTGGCCCTTGCGCCACTAAATTCAATTAACTAACTAACTAACTCGAAACACGTAAAAACATGTTGATGAATGAGCACGTGCAAATAAATACTGAGTTTTTGAAAGAACTCTTTTAAATGAAAAATGAATCGAAAGAGAAAATATCATGAAACAGCAATAACATGAAAAAAAAAATTATGTGAAATGCAAATGTTTTCGGAAACACGTGTTCCTGAACAAACATGTTGATGAATGAGTACGTGCAAATAAATACTGAGGTTTTGAGAAAACTTTTAAAACCAACATCAAATGCAAAAAGAAAAAAAAATGAACGAAAAAAAAAATCATTTTAAATGAGATTCATCTTGAAATTATAATATATTCGAAATGCCAAATTTTAACCGAAACACATGTCCCTACAGCAACCGAGCTGTGTACCATCAGTGATGTATGCTGTGAATACGTTACGAACTAATCATACCATGGACATGTGAAAAAGAATATGGAACTATTTGAAAACCAATATCGAGAGAAAATAGAATGAATGAGAAAAAAAAATCATCTTGTAATGAATATAACAGTGAAATTAAACTACTTTCGGAATGTAAAATTCCGTCTAAGCAAAGATATCACAACGACTCATCTCGGTGAGGCATGCACGAGCACATTACGAATCTTGAGAAATTAACTTTGAAACTAATGTCACCTTTTAACCCTCAAAGTAAGGAACTTCTAGTCAATTCGTTGGATGAAAAATCTGAAAAAATAACGAACGTTTTAACTGAACCTCGGATTTTTCTTTCATTAATTCCTCCCTGTAATATATACATCAAAAGCATATAACTGAAATGCAACCCCAAAGGGAAGCGATGTAAAAATACGTTTTTCGAAGAATACTATAATACTGACTTTTATTGATTCCGAAACATAAAGACATTACCCTCCATCTAATGTATCCCGTTCAAAAAAATATTTGAAAATTGTGTACAACTTTAGAACACAGTAATACACTAATGCATAAATAATAATGTATACAAAATCAACTTACTGCGTCACTAGAAGAACGACGTGGATATGTAGTCTTCAGGATTCATTGTGAATGAACAAACTTGCACACTAACTCAACGAAATATCTCTTAAGAAAAACTCAAACACACTCGATAAAAAGCGAGGAAAAGGTGAAGGAAAAGCACTTTCAGACTAGATCAGATCAGATCAGATGTAGAAGATTTTAGGAAGGGAGTGTCTGACCCCAGGTCTTGAACAACCCTTAGAAATAGGAAGCTAGGAGATTTGGGTTAGAGTGCCCGATAGGAAAGTGACACGGAAGTGAGGTAAGAAAGGGGGAGGAAGACGCCCTTATTTATTACCGGGGGCCAGTACCCGGGGTCCGACGGCTTAACATGCCCATCCGACGCACGGCAGGTATTTAGTGGTTCGAACGTTCGTACCTGCCCAGGATCGAACCTGCGGTCATCTCCGTGGCAGTCACGAACACTGACCACTAGGCCACCCGCGGCCCCATTTTCAGACTAGTTAGACTAAGAACTGAATATAAGGTGTGTCGGTTGAAAGCCTGGCTTTTATACCCCGGATGAGCTGAGAAGAGGTGATGTCACCACCAGTGATGTCCCCCCATGAGCTGACCGTACCGGAGCACGTGGTGATCCAAGATGGCGTCGGAAAGACCACGTGGAGGAGTGACGTCATGATTTTCTCGGGGGAGGAATGTCACCTTTCAAGCAGGTATTTGTAATTGCGTCGGTGGTTTAGTGGCTTTAAGCATTCGTCTGGAAACCCTTTGGTTAGGGGTTCGAATCCCACGGAAAAGAATAGCCTCAAATAAAAGAATTAGGTCTGATATAAAAAACGTGTTAGATAAAAACAAAAGAATAACACCGAATAAAAAGAATCGCCATCATCCACAACCTCAAACTCCCACCTAAACCCCTTCTGACCATGTCTCCAGCTGCCAAACCGTTGCCACCATACAAAAAGTTTCTTCTTTGTCCCACTCTCACTCATACGCACTCTCAGCTCTTACTGCCACACTCCTTCTGGCTCTTTAACTCAAGGTACTCTTCAATAGCAACTTGCAAGTACAGAATTTCTCAACTCAAGGTACTCTTCAATAGCAACTTGCAAGTACAGAATTTCTTCATACTTTATCTTAGGAGCACAGATAATTTCTACTATAGTGCGTAACATCATCATGATACTCAGTAATTAAATTACCAATTAGAACTGGCAGAAGTCTTAATAAGCACCAATTTTGAGCTGCATGACCATTAACTTTTGCCCTTTTAGGGCTTATTTCATTAGGCTTATTACGAGCATCTGTACCACAATAGCTAAAGCTAACTAATTTGTGATTCAATGTATCATAAGTAAACCATTTTTTCACTTGAACAAAATAACTTATAAATAAAGCCAGATCATATGACACAATGCCTTCAAATAAATCAAGGTGGTAAACCTGGCTGACAAACATGAAAATATCTAAGCTCATTAAATAGAGAGTTTCGTTTAATACCTTCATGACGTGGTAAAACTGTACCAAGTTTTTCAACACTTATCATAATTATGTGGAGTTCGAGCAGCTTCTACAGATGATGGTCCAGCTGTAAAACCATCACGTGTTATTAAACAATACCTGCAGAAAAACTCACCACAAAAATTCTCTGTGAAACCACCAATGGAATGGGAACCTAAGTTGTCCCCAACAATAGAACAAATTGTACCTTTAACCATTCTGTTATTAAGCAGAATGCCATTTACTTCCAGTTCTTTTAAGATAATGAATAAGTGGAGTAAAAACGTTTTCATGGCCAAACTGTTTCAAATCTACCTCACGGAGTAAACAAAGAAGAACACGACAAAGAAGAACTAACTGAATGTTGTTTACAGTTGATCGAAAAGTTGGTGGTAAATTGGCCAAAGTGAAGTAAACACCAACAATTTTATGCTTTTTTTTGCAGAACCCAGTGGGTTGACTACTTCAAAAGCATCTTGAAAAAGTATTATTTGAAGTGAATCGGGATGGTGCTTAAACAACTCATTTTGTTTAAAACATTTCCCCTCCTGAATATCATAAATACTGTTATTTTCCATTTTTCTTTGGGCATACACATTATGATGCTTAAAACTGATGAATGATTATACATACTTTTTACAGTGTCAGCTATGGGAATATATTGTGAATAACAATTCTTTTTATTATTATTTTTCACTAGAAATAATTCCATATTAGGAACATAATTAAAGTGATTTTTAAGGTATTATTTTCTTTTATAATGTTTTAAAAAATTCATTGCCATATTCATGCAACAGATTGCTGTTCATCTCATTTACTATATTTCTTACCTTTCATTTGTAATAGGCAGCTGTGCCAATTTCTGAGCTAAATTTTCACACAGTATGTCAAAATTTAAATCATTCAGTCCCAAAATCTCATCATTAATAACCTGAATAGTGGAAAATGGCAATAGTTCTTTTGCCAGCAATTTAAGATAAAACAATGCCATATTATTCTTGAAGTCGTCTTTAGACGAACCACAAGACCTGCTCTCAACAGACTTCATTTAGAACTAAATCTGATGAATCTTTGTCACTGGAAGCACAAGATATTTCTGCCGAGCTACACGGAAGATCACTTACCTGATAGTTTCCATGAGTTTGGGGAAATTGGATATTCTGGTAGACCTGGCTCAGACGGCTGGTGAATGAAGATTTCTTTAAAAATGATGATGAACTGTTTTGAAATGGGCAATTCATCTTAATACCCGATACAATATGCCCTATTTATGTGAGTTAGTAGACATGTGTAAGCAACAATTTTTGGCAAAAATCGAGAGGGCAAGTTAAGGTTACGTTTTGATGTTCCAACAGCCTTGGTCTTTCTTTCACTTTAAAAAAAAACATGGTCTCTATAGATACGGGACTTGAATGAATTATAATTTTTATACCTTCTGCGGCAAGATGGTAAGCCACAGGAAAATTCAACGTTATGCACATTACGGTGAACTTTCCAGTGATATGCGTACGCCTTACCGCACGTACTGGAGAAAGTACAGAGTTCACAGCTATGCATTATATACTTACGAAAAATAAAATATTAACTAAATATGTGTAACTCCAAATAAAATATATAGATAAATACAAACAAAATATGAAACGTACTGCACTCAGCTATTGTTAAAATCACGCTAAGTTATTTTGGTGAAACAGCTTTTGTTGCTTTGAAGAAACAAATAATTGATGGTTAGCGCAGAATGCGCGGCAAAAATGCCTTCTTATGCCTCATTGCCAATATAATAAAAAAGAAAAAAGAAAAAATACGTTTTAACAGATTTTTCCGGGATTGCGACCAAAAATTACAAGAGATTGTTGACAACAAACCACGTTGCAGCAGAGAAAACTCAAACGAGTAATCAACGATTCGTGACTCGTGAGCATGCGTAGATTTTGTCACAGACCCAGTTGATGTTGCCATTCACAAAATTGTAGATCACAGTTGTAAACTTTTAAAAGCGATTACAGCATTTTTCTGTAGCGAAATTTTTTTTTTTTTTTTTTTTTTTTTGAGGTTTAACGACCACCGTGAGCAACTCAATGGGCTATAAGCAGTCGCCAGTCCCTAATTTAGGGTCACTGGTTCCAGGGAAGGGAGAGAGCCAGTGCCGTAAGACAAACACAACATCCATGCCTGACCGGGATTCGAACCCGGACCCCTTACGGACGAATGATCAGAGGCCAACGCCTTAGACCACTGCGCCACCGGGGCGGCTGTAGCGAAATACAGTAATTTTCTGTAAAAACTACATTTTTTACAGTGTGTGTGTGTGTCCGAAGATCCATCCTTCAAATTTCTGCAACCCCCAGACAATAGCACACGCCTCTTTATGGCTCGCCCCCTACCGTGCCTGCGTATCTCTCAATTTTTTGCTGGCATACGCCACCGGTCGAATCTGACCTTCCTCGTCACGCTGACTTAAACAACAAGCTACCGCGAAAGCGCTAGCGTCGGTATGTAATAAAAAAGGTTTGTCAAAATTGGGAGAGTACAATACTGGTGCCTGGCATAGCTTAATCCTTTAACTGCTGGAATGCACTCTCCAGCTCTGTCGTCCAACTAACTTTGTCCTTTGCCTCCTTTGCCGTGAGATCCGTCAGAGGCTTCGCTATCTCTGCGAATCTCGGCACATAGTCTCTGTAATAGCTAACTAAACCCAAGAAGCTTCTGAATTCCTTTTTAGTTCGAGGGGGAGTAAGTTGTCTAATCGCCTGGAGCTTTCCGGGATCTGAGCGACGGCTCTCCGATCCCACAACATGTCCTAAATAATGCACCTCCTTCCGTGCGAAACAACATTTAAACAAATTCACCATAAACCCTTGATACCTGTTGCTCCTTTTCCACACAAATATTTTCCGGGGATATTTCCTTCCTCTTTTCGTCAGGCCTGTGCACCTCCGGGATTCTCCCTAAATCTTGATCCCTTTTTGTGATCGGACGCCTTAACTGAGATGCCGTGCACGAATTACAGTACTTCCTTACACCCTTCTTCAACGCGGCCCAATAAAAAGAGTACACAATTCGTTCTTGGGGTTTCTTGGCTCCCAAGTGTGCTCCAAAAACTGAATCGTGGGCCAATTTTAAAATTGCTCCTTTCTTGTTTTCCGGTACTACAAGTTGTAAAGTGTCCTTCCTGTACCTCCTCTTTGTCATATCGCAGAACCTCCTTTCTTCATTTTTTGCTCACTCCCTCGCTTTTCTTAAAGACGGGTCATTAATCTGCTCCCTGATGAAAGCTTTGGTGTCGGACATGTAAGTCACCAACGGCTCTTCCTGCGTCTCTCTATAATCTCTCCCTCCTGCTTGGGGCTGCTCTTCACCCCATGGTTTATGCTGCGCCTGTTGAATTTCCCCCTAACCTGCAGAGCGCCAGGCGCCAAGCTCTGATCTGCCCTGAGGCTATCCTCTTTCGCTTCGCCACGTCGCTGTAACGTGCTTTCTCCATTTGTTCGATAACTAAAATAAAGGACAATGTGAGGTTGAACCTGCCCTATATGATAAAATCGCGTTGGGGTCAGTGACGCAATAGTGGAAGAATTCATTGTGAGCCAGTGTCGAACGCGAATGGAAAAATGTTCTGCAGCACTACACTTTTGGCCTGTCAACTGGAATGTGAAATTTTGCGATAGCGCCTCTATAGATGTGGAGGATACCGATTTCCGAGCTAGTAGGTTGATTTTTGGATTGTGCATAGTTATCTGATGTCCCGCACGGGGATAACTGGTTTTCCAGTTATTTGGGGAGCAGCGCCCCCACGGCCCGAGCTGACCTTGTGACGGTTTTTTTGCTTTCTTGTTTTTGTGCTTTATCGTTACCGCAGGGGCAGCTGTTCATCCAGCTGATGGGGAGTAGCGACCCCACGGCCCCAGCCGACATGTTTTGTTTGATTCTTCTCATTACAACTTTGTGTTGCCACCACCTTGACAGCACCCGCCTCAGTTGTTGGTTGCTGAGGTTGTGATTATGCGCCAGCCCTTTCCTTTCCTCTGGCTTTCCTCTCCCTTTCCTGTTTTTACTTTCTTCTCCACTACCTGTTCTTCTTTTCTACTCCATTTTCTACTCGACTTGCTTCTCCATTTTCTGTTCCTCTCTTGTTTTTCCGGGCTGGTTTGCTAGACCTACCTGCACGTTTGCCGTGTGCGGTGACCCGTAAGGTGGAAAAGGGGATGCTGGAGGCTGAGGTTACTGGGGACCAGGTTGTAGTTGTCACCAGTCGCCAACACTCCTCTTTGCCCCCTGCTTCACCCTAAACGGGCGGCTAGGAACTAACCCACTCCTAGTCAATCGGCTTGTCGCTACGTACGGCGGGGTGAGTTTGGGGATAGTGTAGGTATGCCAAAAGGGTGTTACCAAGACCTGGGAAGATCGCGGTACTCGCTGAGCGCATGCTTGCACTTTCAACCTGCTATATCCGCTGCTTAGCCCCAGAGCCGTGTCCTGCGTCCAAATGGGCTTGCGGACCTCCGGCTCTCCCCTGTTGGGCTCGGTTGTGGGCGGGGAATTCAGCGGATGAATTATCTTTTGCTCTTCATGGATTCAATAAACTCTTCCCCTTTGAAAAATAAAAATGCTTTGGACTCGGAGCCTAACTCCACAAATAAAAGAATGAGAACATTATCGGGACACAATGCACGATTTTTTATCATTCATGCCAGAGAGGATACTCACAAACTCAGTTTGAAGTCCCCTTTCTGGATTCAAAAAGCCATCCAGGGTGCTGTTGAGTCGCCAAAGAATGTCAAGAAATTGCCATCTGGAGATCTGTTGGTGGAGATGTCAACTCCCCGGCACGGTGCACTACTTTTGAATATTTCCCACTTAGGTGATGTGCAAGTGGACATAAAACCTCACCATTCTCTGAATTCATCCCGAGGTGTCATCTCTGATCGAGAACTCGTGGATGTCTCAGAGGATGAACTACTTAAAGAGCTTGCCGATCAAGATGTCACAGCAGTCCGACGAATCAAGTTTCGGAGGAATGGGGATCTGGTAAATTCCAGAACTATTATTCTTACATTTAATCGCCCGGCTATTCCATCCTCCATCTATGCAGGGTATTTAAGATGTGACGTGCGTCCCTACATTCCCAACCCACTTCGTTGCTTTAGATGCCAAAGGTATGGTCACTCTCAGCAGTCATGCCGTGGAGCTGCAACTTGCAGCCGCTGTGGCTCTCACGACCATCTTCAGAACGATTGCTCTGCCGCAGCCCCCCCACTGTATTAACTGTAACGGAGACCACGCAGCCAATGCTAAAGACTGCCCGAAGTGGGTTGAGGAAAGAAAAATCCAGGAAGTGAAGACCCTTGAACACCTCTCCTACCCGGAAGCAAGGAGGAAGGTTGTTCCTGCTACTCCGGGAGGACGCACCTACTCTTCAGTCTTGTCTTCCAAAACTTCTGTTTCCACCCAGACGGATATAAGCATTCCAAAGAACTGTCCCTTTTCACTGCAAGAAATATATGCTGCTGGTCTAAAAGCCCTTAATGCTTCCACCACCGAACCTTTGCCTTCCCAACAGCAGCCCACCGTTGGAAAACCTTCTGCAGCCTCGCTTAGGCGGGTGGCTCCTGCACAGGCGAATCGTGCTGCACAGCCCGATTCTTTGACTAGTAAGAACAAAGGAAAGAACCAGACTCAAGCAGCCACTCAGACTCAAACCGGAACAAATCCATCCCAGCCCTCCTCTCGGAAACGTACACCAGTACTCCCCCCAGACAACCCGCCGGCTAAAAGTGCTGCAGAGCCACCTGAGGAAATGATGGACTCCGACACCTTTTAAGTGTCCCATTTCCTTCTCCAAATTTCACATTCTCTCATCATGAATCTCATCATACAGTGGAATTGCCGTGGCCTCCGTTCACGATTTGACGATTTGAAGGGCTTGCTCTCTTCACACACCCCACTCTGCGTGTGCCTCCAAGAGACAAAACTCCGCTTTACCGATACTTTTTCGGTGCGAAGATACAGTACATTTCGCAAAGACCATACGCGCGGAGCTATCGCATGTGGAGGAGTGGCCATTCTCGTTCCTCATGGTGTCCCAGTCACAGCGATTGCTCTGCGCACGAATCTGCAAGCAGTTGCAGCAAGACTATCCGCTAACACTCTGATCACAGTATGTTGCATTTACTTACCACCAGATGAAGCTGTTAGCCCTTCAGACTTGGAAGATTTGGTTGACCAGCTACCGCCTCCGTTTTTCCTTCTCGGAGATTTCAATGCACACAATCCGTTGTGGGGAGACCGCAGTCGTGATCCCAGGGGCCGCGTTATCGAGTCCCTGCTGTACAACACATCACTCTGCCTCCATAACACGGGAGCAAATACCTACTTCCACGAACCCAGCCGCTCGTACTCGGCCATTGATCTGTCGCTGTGTTCACCATCCTTATTTCCTGACTGGTCTTGGAGCGTGTCTGGTGATCCCCTTGGCAGCGATCACTTTCCAATTTTTCTTCGACTCGCTGGTGACGGCTACCGCCATCACTACCCGTCCCCCTAGATGGGATATTGATCGAGCCAAGTGGGACGCATTCAGTGCTACAGCGATAATTACTTCTACTATGGTGGCCACAGGTACGATCAACGATGCGGTTGCAGCGGTCACAGATTGTATTGTGCAAGCGGCAGAACTCACCATTCCTAAAACGTCAACTAAACTTCCAAGTTGCCCAAAGCCATGGTGGAATTCGAAATGCAAGGCAGCACGTCAGGCCCAGCATAGGGCTTGGGGCAAATTTCGTCGCTATCCCACCGACGCTAACCTTCTTGCTTTCAAGAAGGCCAAGGCTTATGCAAGACTGGTTCGTCGTCGCCATAAACGGGAATCCTGGATCCAATATGTATCGGGCATCAACACATCTGCAAACTCCAAAATGGTTTGGGACAGGATTCGCAAGATTCGGGAAAGTACCCATCTGGCGAGATCTCCATCCTCGAGAGTGGTGGAGGAATGGTTGCCGACGCTCGGGGTATCGCTGACTGTCTTGGCACAGCGTTTGCTTCAGTTTCCAGCAACTGCAATTATCCTCCTTCTTTCCAAGAGCTTCAGTCACGGCTGGAGAGAAAACGAATGTCCTTTCGACCGTTTTCCTCGGAGGACTATAACAGCCCGTTGACAGCGGTGGAACTAAGGATTGCCCTAAATCGCTCTGGCCGAACATCTGCAGGACCTGATAACATCCTTTACGAAATGCTGAAGCACCTTTCTCCATCATCTCTCGACTGTCTGCTAATCCTGTTTAACAGGATTTGGCAAGAACACGTTTTCCCCGATTCTTGGCGCACAGCTATTGTGATACCTGTTCTCAAACCGGGTAAAGATCCGAAAAACCCGTTCAACTACCGACCAATTGCCATGACAAGCTGCCTCTGCAAGGTGGCTTGAACGCATCATCAATTTCCGCTTGATCTTCCACTTGGAAACCCATCACCTTTTGTCACCCCATCAAAGTGGACACCGTCGTTTTCGCTCCACAACTGACCACCACCTTCGCCTTGAGACATCGATCAGAGAGGCGTTTGTTCGACGACAGCACATGGTCTCCGTGTTCTTTGATATGGAAAAAGCGTATGATCGGACTTGGAGATACGGCATTCTCCGTGATCTGCACGACTGTGGATTACGGGGAAATTTACCAACTTTCATTGCCGGTTTTCTCCAGAACCGGATGTTCCATGTGCGCGTCGGGTCGACATTCTCCGCGATGTACCCGCAGGAGCAGGGTGTCCCTCAGGGCTCCATCTTATCGGTCACTCTCTTCATCCTTCGGGTGAATCATATCTTCAAGTTACTTCCTCCGATGGTTCGCGGCACTATGTATGTGGACGATCTTCAGATTTCGTGTGCTTCCGTCAACATGCGCACCATTGAGAGACAGTTGCAATCGTCTATTAACAAGATCTCTTCCTGGGTCTCACGCAACGGCTTTGGCTTCTCGTCACAGAAGACTGTTTGCGTACATTTCTGCCGCAAACGCGGTCTTCATCCAGACCCCCACCTCCGTCTGGGGAACACCACCATTCCAGTTGTGACTGAGGTCAAATTCTTGGGATTGACTTTTGACCGCGCACTCACCTTCCGGCCTCACATTCATTCCTTAAAGGTGAAGTGCACAAAGTCATTGAGTATCCTGAAAGTCCTCTCCGTCCTGTCCACAGCCTGTATGTCGAATCTCATGAGCCACCGTTATGCCTCCGCCGTAAGCAACTGTCTCTCCAGTTCTACATCAAGCTGAAATCTCTCCCTGATCACCCACTTCATGATTCCATCTTCACGCCACAATGTGCTCGCCTATTTTCCAACCGCCCTTCTTGTGTTCCCACCTTCGGAATTCGGATGTCAGACATAGTGCGAGATGCCGGCATAGACTTGTCGTTAATCGGTGTGACCCGTGCCTTTAACGATCCACCTTGGCAGCCAGTTCAGGCAGTGACTGACCTCTCTCTTTCTGGATGGCCTAAGTCCTCAACACCTGCACTGGTGTACCAGAAACTTTTTGCTGAACACCTTTCCCTCTATCCCGATTTCGTGCCTGTCTTCACCGATGGTTCGAAATCCGGTGATTTTGTGGGTTCCGCCTTTGTTTGTGCGGATGAGACTTATGCTGAGAGGATTCCGCTGGTTGCGACAGTCTTTACAGCAGAGATGCATGCGGTGCACCTCGCGTTGCGCCACATTCATTCCAAACAACTTCGTCGCACTATGATTTGTATTGATTCTCAATCCGTTATTAAAGCCTTATTCTCCCCGGAGAATAGTGACTCACCAATCACCAGAGATGTCCATCGGCTCTTGGGAACTTTGACGGGTTCTGGGTACCTGGTCCGATTCTGTTGGATCCCCGGCCATGTTGGGATTCGGGGTAACGAGCTAGTCGACACCGCAGCCAGATCTGTTCCATCCTTGGCAATCACCCGACTGCCACTATTTTTTCGAGATTTTCACCCGTGCATCCGCAAATTTATCATGGAGGAGTGGCAGTCCCTGTGGACCCAACAGAGCAGCAACAAACTTCTTTCCATCAAACCGCAGATCGGACTATGGCAATCTGGGTTGCGGAAGAATCGTCGCGAGGAAGTGGTTCTTGCGCGTCTGCGCATTGGGCATTGTCATTTCACCCACCGCTTCTTGCTGTGTGGCGACACTGCCCCAATGTGCGAGACGTGTAACAGTCGTCTCAGTGTCCTTCATGTCTTGTGTACTTGTGTCCGCTTTCGTGACAACCGTTTTCAATATTTCCGAGCTTATTCTTTGGAAGACAATTCAGCTTCCCTTCAAAGAATCTTAGGTGACTGTTGTGATACGTTCGCAGTTTTTTCATTTTTCAGGCAAATTGACTTTCTTAAACTAATCTAAATTACCAAGCTTTTATCGTTCTTGTTTTTCAGTTGTCCTACTCCGCCGTGCTTCTTATTACTCTTCCTAGCTTTTAACTTGTTTTCTTTAATTGCTTCGTGTTTGGCGCTCTTTGGCCAGACCTGGCCCTTGCGCCATTAAAATACACCAACCAACCAACCAACCGAACATCTTGGGGGGCCGACAGGTGCTCAATGCTTCGCATTCATCACTCCCTTGTCCGGTCAAAGTTAGAGTATGGCTGTATAACCTACGGATCTGCACGGCCTTCGGTATTAAAGCTCCTCGATCCAGTCCACCACCAAGCTTTACGCCTGTGCATCGGTGCTTTCCGTACGTCTCCTGTCCACAGCCTGTATGTCGAATCTCATGAGCCACCGTTATGCCTTCGCCGTAAGCAACTGTCTCTCCAGTTCTACATCAAGCTGAAATCTCTCCCTGATCACCCACTTCATGATTCCATCTTCACGCCACAATGTGCTCGCCTATTTTCCAACCGCCCTTCTTGTGTTCCCACCTTCGGAATTCGGATGTCAGACATAGTGCGAGATGCCGGCATAGACTTGTCGTTAATCGGTGTGACCCATGCCTTTAACGATCCACCTTGGCAGCCAGTTCAGGCAGTGACTGACCTCTCTCTTTCTGGATGGCCTAAGTCCTCAACACCTGCACTGGTGTACCAGAAACTTTTGCTGAACACCTTTCCCTCTATCCCGATTTCGTGCCTGTCTTCACCGATGGTTCGAAATCCGGTGATTTTGTGGGTTCCGCCTTTGTTTGTGCGGATGAGACTTATGCTGAGAGGATTCCGCCGGTTGCGACAGTCTTTACAGCAGAGATGCATGCGGTGCACCTCGCGTTGCGCCACATTCATTCCAAACAACTTCGTCGCACTATGATTTGTATTGATTCTCAATCCGTTATTAAAGCCTTATTCTCCCCGGAGAATAGTGACTCACCAATCACCAGGGATGTCCGTCGGCTCCTGGGAACTTTGACAGGTTCTGGGTACCTGGTCCGATTCTGTTGGATCCCCGGCCATGTTGGGATTCGGGGTAACGAGCTAGTCGACACCGCAGCCAGATCTGTTCCATCCTTGGCAATCACCCGACTGCCACTATTTTTTCGAGATTTTCACCCGTGCATCCGCAAATTTATCATGGAGGAGTGGCAGTCCCTGTGGACCCAACAGAGCAGCAACAAACTTCTTTCCATCAAACCGCAGATCGGACTATGGCAATCTGGGTTGCGGAAGAATCGTCGCGAGGAAGTGGTTCTTGCGCGTCTGCGCATTGGGCATTGTCATTTCACCCACCGCTTCTTGCTGTGTGGCGACACTGCCCCAATGTGCGAGACGTGTAACAGTCGTCTCAGTGTCCTTCATGTCTTGTGTACTTGTGTCCGCTTTCGTGACAACCGTTTTCAATATTTCCGAGCTTATTCTTTGGAAGACAATTCAGCTTCCCTTCAAAGTATCTTAGGTGACTGTTGTGATACGTTCGCAGTTTTTTCATTTTTCAGGCAAATTGACTTTCTTAAACTAATCTAAATTACCAAGCTTTTATCGTTCTTGTTTTTCAGTTGTCCTACTCCGCCGTGCTTCTTATTACTCTACCTAGCTTTTAACTTTTCTTTAATTGCTTCGTGATTGGCGCTCTTTGGCCAGACCTGGCCCTTGCGCCATTAAAATACACCAACCAACCAACCAACCGTTATCTGATGCCGTTCGTGTAGCCCCGCACGGGGATAACTGGTTTTCCAGTTATTTGGGGAGCGGCGCCCCCACGGCCCGAGCTGACCTTGTGACTGTTTCTGTTTTGATTTCGTCTTGATACGATGATACCACCGAAGGGACAGCTGTTCATCCAGCTGATGGGGAGTGGCGACCCCACGGCCCGAGCCGACAGTAGTGTTTAAAATCTTTTTCCATTTGTGGTTGTTGTTGTTGTTATCTCGCCACGCTCCCGCCTCAGTCCTGTAGGTTGCTGAGGTTGTGATTATGCGCCAGCCCTTTCCTCTCACTTTCCTGTTTTTGCTTTCTTCTCCACTCCCTGTTCTTCCTTTTTCTCTATTTTGTACTCCTCTTCCCTTTCTTTTTCATTTTCTGTTCTTTCTTCGTTTCTTCGGGCGGGTTAGCTAGACCTACCTGCACGTTTGCCGTGTGCGGTGACCCGTACAGGTGGAAAAGGGGATGCTGGAGGCTGAGGTTACTGGGGGCCAGGCTATAGTTGTCACCAGTCGCCAACACTCCTCTTTGCCCCCTGCTTCACCCTAAACGGGAGGCTAGGAACTAACCTACTCCTAGTCAATCGGCTTGTCATTTCGTACGACGGGGTGAGTTTGGGGATAGTGTGGGCATGCCAAAGGGGTATTACCAAGACCCGGGAAAGTCGCGGTACTCGCTGAGCGCATGTCTGCACGATCAACATGCTATATCCGCCGCCTAACCCTAGGGCCGTGTCCTGCGCCCATGTTGGCCTGCGGACCTCCGGCTCTCCCCTGTTGGGCTCGGTAGTGGGCGGGGAAGCTGGCGGATGAATTTTTTTCGCATTATATATGGATTCTTCAACTATTCCCCCTTCTGTCAAACTAAAGAAATCTTTGGACACGGATCCTAACCCCACCAATAAGAAACTGCGTACTTTGCCGCCGGACACTGCCCGATTTTTTATCATCCATGCACGGGAAGAATCTCACAAGCTTGGCTCCAAATCTCCCTTTTGGATTCAGAAAGCCCTGCAAGGAGCGGTTGCGTCACCAACCAGTGTGAAGAAGTTAAAATCGGGAGATATATTGGTGGAAATGTCAAGTCCACGCCATGGTTCATTGCTCTTGGGCGTCTCCAACTTGGGTGGTGTCCCTGTGGACATCAAACCTCATCAGTCCCTGAATTCATCCAGAGGTGTCATCTCCGAGCGCGACCTCGTGGATGTTTCAGAGGAAGAATTTCTGGAGGAGCTTGCCAACCAAGGTGTCACAGCGGTTCGTCGCATCAAGTTCCGCCGAAACGGGGAGCTGGTCAACTCCAGAACAGTGATTCTGACCTTTGATCGCCCGACTCTTCCATCTTCCATCCATGCGGGCTATTTGAACTGCTCTGTGCGCCCGTACATTCCTAACCCCCTTCGTTGCTACCGATGCCAAGTGTACGGGCACTCCCAGCAGTCTTGCCGTGGTGCTGCTACTTGCAATCGTTGCGGTTCACACGACCATCTTCAATCTGACTGCTCTGCTGCAGCTGCCCATTGTGTGAACTGCAAAGGCGACCATGCTGCCAATGCCAAGAACTGTCCGAAGTGGATTGAGGAGCGGAAGATTCAGGAGGTTAAGACACTTGAACACCTGTCCTACCCTGAAGCTCGACGGAAGGTCGTTCCCGCTGCTCCAAGCGCACGCACCTACTCTTCCGTTGTGGCTCCTAAAACATCCATAGCCACTCAGACAGACACCACTATACCAAAAGACTGCCCTTTCTCTCTCGAGGATATTTATGCTGCTGGGCTGAAGGCCCTTCGACTTTCCACCACTGACAGTTTATCTTTGCCACCACAGACCAATGCTCGGGGTCCTGCATCCTCGCCCAAGCGCGCTGTTGCAGAACAGGTTTCCCGTTCTAAGAGCCCTGATCCCTCGCCTGCTAGACACAGAGGCAAGACCAAACAAACCTCAGCCACACAATCTCAAACAAAGGTTCAAGCCGGAACGAATCAGTCCCGGTCTTCATCCTCAAGACACCCACCTGTCCTTCCCCCGGTTACCACGCCGGCGAGGGGCACTGCAGACCAGACAGAGGAATTTATGGACTCCGAGGCCTTCTAGGCCTGGTCAGTTCATTTGATCCACGTTTCTTTCTTCCTATCTACCCCTCAAATCATGGTTTCAATCGTTCAATGGAACTGTCGAGGTTTTCGGACAAAATATGACGACGTCAAACATCTGCTCTCGTCGTACTCTCCGGTGTGCCTTTGCCTCCAGGAGACAAAACTTAAACCATCAGACCTGCTCTCAGTTCGAGGCTACAGTGCATTTCGGAAAGATAATGTTTCAGGAGATATAGCTTGCGGGGGAGTTGCCATTCTTGTCCCCCACAGTGTTCCAGTTTCTCCCGTTGCGGTCTCAACATCTTTACAAGCCGTTGCGGTGCGTATCTCCATGCCTGTGCCTCTAACTGTTTGCAGCGTCTATCTGCCGCCGGATGAGGACGTTAGCGTGTCTGCTCTTGAGAGCTTAGTTGAACAGCTGCTGTCACCTGCTCTTCTTCTGGGTGACTTCAACGCTCATAATCCATTGTGGGGTAGTGTCAGAACAGACGTACGAGGCCGTAGGATCGAATCTCTTCTGTCCTCGACCTCCCTGTGCCTTTTTAACACCGGAGCTGACACTTATTTCCACGAGCCTACACGAAGTTTCAGTGCGATCGATTTATCTTTGGGTTCACCATCAGTTATTGCTGACTGGTCGTGGACGGTGTGCAACGACCTCCATGGGAGCGACCACTTCCCAATTGTACTTGGCTATAATGAGAGCGTGCCATCTTCTGCTTCCCGCCCTCCTCGATGGAGGATGGATCGTGCCAAGTGGGAGGTCTTCACATCGTCCGCAGTGATACCTTCTGTCATGGTGACCCGAGGGTCAATCGATGCAGCTGTTACTGATGTCACCACGTGTATCATTCAGGCAGCGGATCTCTCTATCCCAAAGACCTCAACGACGCTCCCAAGACGTCCGAAACCTTGGTGGACCTCTGATTGCACAGCGGCTAGGAGAGCTCAACATAAGGCCTGGTGTACATTTCGGCGTTATCCAACCGATGCTAATCTCGTTGAATTTAAAAGAGCAAAATCTTACGCTCGGTTGGTGCGTCGACGAAGCAAGAGGGAGTCTTGGATGAAATACGTTTCATCGATCAATTCACGTGCCAGTTCAAAAACTGTTTGGGAAAACATTCGTAGGATTCGGGGAAACTGTGGTTCCCATCAGATCTCTATTCTCGAGAGTAACGGCTGCACGTATGCTGAAGTCGGGGAGATAGTGGATTGTTTGGGTAGGGCGTTTGCCTCTGTTTCCAGTTCTGAGGCGTACCCTCTCTCCTTTCAGAGGACTAGACCAGCTGCTGAGCGCCAAAGACTCTCCTTTGCGCCTTTTCATAACACCGAGTATAACTCCCCCTTCAGCATGGTTGAACTCCGAGTGGCTCTGCATCGGTCCGGTGCAACATCTGTAGGTCCCGATGGCATCCACTATGACATGATCCGTCATCTCTCGCAGTCGTCTCTCGAGAATCTGTTAGTGCTTTTCAACCGCATTTGGTTGGAGCACAGTTTCCCGGACTCCTGGCGAAAAGCTTTTGTTTTACCTTTTCCCAAGCCTGGCAAAGACCCCAAGTCTCCCTCTAGTTATCGGCCAATTGCCCTCACTAGCTGTCTGTGCAAAATCCTTGAACGCATGGTTAATTCTAGGCTAATTTACTTCCTAGAAGAACATCAAATTCTGTCGCCATCACAAAGCGGCTTCCGTCGTCATCGTTCAGCTCCTGACCATCTCCTGCTCCTTGAGACGTCTGTTCGAGAGGCATTCGTGCGTAGGCAGCACCTGGTGTCTGTCTTTTTTGACATCGAAAAAGCTTACGATAGAGCGTGGCGTCACGGTATCCTCCGCGACCTCCACGAGAGTGGGTTGCGGGGAAACCTGCCAACCTTCATTGCCAACTTCCTTCGTAACCGTGTGTTCCAGGTGCGCCTGGGTACAACGCTCTCTGCCTTCTTCCATCAAGAACAAGGTGTTCCTCAAGGCAGCATTCTTTCGGTGACTGTTCATCCTCCGCATTAATTGTTTGCTTAAAAATCTTCCTCCTACGGTTTCGACTACCATTTATGTTGACGACCTTCATATCTTCTGCTCGTCATCAAGCATGCATTTCATTGAAAGGCAGCTGCAGTCTGCAATTAACCAGATAGTTAAAGCGGCTAACAACAATGGTTTCGTTCTTTCTGCTGAAAAGACAGCGTGTGTCCATTTCTGCCGGAGGCGTGGCCTCCACCCCGATCCAGAACTCTATTTGGACCATGCAGCCATTCCAGTTTTGCCGGAAACCAAGTTCCTTGGTTTGACCGTCGACCGTGCGCTCACCTTTCGCTCGCACGTTCGACGACTCCGCACTTCCTGTCTGAGAGCTTTGTCCATCCTCAAGATCCTCGCCTCAGTCTCCTGGGGTGCAGACAGGACTTCCTTGTTCCGTATTTACCATTCTCTCATTCGGTCTAAACTGGATTATGGCTGTATGGTGTATGGCTCTGCGCGTCCTTCCGTTCTCCGGCCGTTGGATACCATCCACCATCAAGCGCTGCGTCTTTGTACGGGAGCATTTCGCACGTCACCCATTCCCAGCCTTTATGCCGACGCGAACGAACCGTCGCTTCATTTACGCCGTCTGCAGCTGTCTCTTCAATTTTACCTGAAACTTAGATCTCTCTCAGAACATACTTTACACGATGCAGTTTTTCATCCCCAGCATGCTCGTTTGTTCGAGACCCGTCCCTCGTGCATTCGAACCTTCGGTCTTCGTATGGCGGCCGTAGCTCGTGATGCAGGGCTCGACTTGTCACTCGTTGGAGAGACCAGGGGCTTTGAGGATCCCCCATGGCACCCTCTTGGTGTCATGGTTGATACCAGCTTTGCATCTTTTGACAAGTCCTCAACCCCTGCGTCAGTGTACCAGCAGCTCTTCGCCGAACACCGTTACGTCAATGCAGACTTTATTCCTGTTTTCACCGATGGATCTAAGGCGGCTGGTGTCGTTGGATGCGCCGCCGTCTGCATTGACGAAGTTTCTGTTGCCCGCATTCCTGCCGAGGCCACGGTGTTTTCGGCGGAGATGCATGCTGTGTATCTTGCACTTGTTCACGTGCAGTCGAGCTCTCATCAGCGTGCTATTGTGTACACTGATTCGTTGAGTGTTGTGCAATCATTGTCATCTTTGGATTTCTCTGGCCACCCACTTCTTTTTACCGTACGGAGACTTCTTCGTTCTTTGCTCGAGGCTGATGTCCAGATTCGGTTCTGCTGGATTCCTGGGCATGTTGGGATCCCAGGGAACGAGTCTGCTGACGCTGCTGCTAGATCTGCCTCTTCTTTGGTTGTCACACCCTTGCCACTGTTCCACCGTGATTTTCGCTTTCTTGTTCACGATCATATCAGACGAACGTGGCGAAGTCTGTGGGACCAACAGGTGGAGAATAAACTGCACCGTGTTAAACCCATCCTTGGAGTCTGGAAATCATCGTGTCGCCGGAACCGTAGGGAAGAAGTTGTTCTTGCGCGTCTCCGCATTGGGCATTGTCGCTTCACGCATAGCTATTTGCTGTGTGGCGACGCTGCCCCAATGTGTGAGGCGTGCGACTGTTTACTCACCGTCTCTCATGTTTTGTGCAGTTGTGTTCGTTTTCGTCATCATCGGTTTCAATATTTTCAGTCTCATCTGCTGGACGAGGACGCAGCTACGCTTCAAAAGCTTTTGGGCGACCACTGCGACACTTTCGCAGTATTTTCCTTTTTAAAACAGATTAACGTTTTAAAACTTATTTAAAAAAAAAAAAAAAAAAAAAAAAAAAGTTATATTATAATGGTAAATTAATAAAGTTATATATAAACCTAATAAACTAACTAGTCTTCACAACATCTTTCATCATCCTCTTTTCTAACTTTTACCAAGCCTGTCTGCTCTTAATCATTTCACCCCGCTTTTTAAAATCTTTAGCTGATAGTTCTGTGTCTGGCGCTCTTTGGCCAAGCTTGGCCCTTGCGCCACTAAAATCAATTAACTAACTAACGTTCGTGTAGACGCGGGAAGTACTTTCCACGGAATTGGGATCACTTCAGTGATATTATCATTACATGCTTTTTCTTCACTGGAGTGTATGATCAGACTTTCGGTAAACCTGAAATATGATCTTGAAATCTGTACATCAGGGATAGATATTTGATCCCACACAAGAACGTGTGAAATTTCGTTGACTAGGTGTGAGATCGCTGTCGATCCTATACAGATCTCATTTTCTGTAGGTTGAGTGGCCTGCAGAGGAATCGAGTAAATTCCATGTTTTTGCTTTTCATCGACTGTGTCCCGGTCATTCCTGATCAGTGAAAACAAATTCTTTTCCCTGAAATCAACTAGATGTTTCTTAAATATATTTTTCAGGGAGCATGTTATTCTTGGATCATACACTACGAATCCCACAAAACTCTTACTCGGTCTAGTAATTGGTTGTAGGTTAGTAACCCTATATTTCGAAAGTGTTGAGAATGCAAACCATCACCCGAGTGGGATAGCCATGTTGTGCCGTAATGTCAAAAATTCTGTCAATTTCTTGACGACGTAAATATTGGTTTGACGAGTGCGTAAACGCTCTTCTTAAAAGAAAGTAGATTGAAGAGGTTATGTGGCTCCATGACAAGTACGGTATGATTGAGGAACGGGATTCAGGTTTTCTGTAGACCGAAAATGTTATTTGGTTGGAACGTGGATTTTGGACTAACCACAGGTTTCAGAAAGGAATTAAAAATTGTTTCTTTTGCTCTACAGTAAATTTTATCGAATCATGTTGACCAGACATCTGAAAAACAAAATTATCTATTAGGGGTATGCAAAAGTTTGAACGAAATATTGGCTATTAGCATCAACGGCCGTCTGCCACTTATCAGGCAACAAATGAATGTCCCCCAATACTCGGGTTATGAGCTGAAGAACACAGTGACGAAATTTTCCACCTCTGGAACTGTGAACCGCTGTTGGGCTAGAGCATGTTGCATACAGCGAAACAGATCAACTTCTAGGGAGTAAGCAGAGTGCGGTAAAACCTCGCAGTGTACCTGTTCAAGGGTTGATTTCGCGGAGGTATTGACATGCGGTCTGGCATTATCGCGTAACAGGATGACTGGGCGGCGTCCTTTACCAGTCCATGGGAGTCTTTGCTCGATTGCGGCGTTCAGTTTCATCAAATGATAATTGTGCAGTGATTGTTTTTTCCGGTTTCAGCAGTTCGAAGTACAGAACTCCTTGCATATCCCACCACACACACAACATAGCATTCCCCCCTTGGATATCCTGTTTTGCAGTGGATGTTGATGGCTGGCCTGGGTCGACCCAGGATCGCTTGCTACAAGGTTGTCGCAATAGACCCATTTTTCATCCCCTGAGACAACCTTCCACAAGAAATTCTTCCCTTGAAACCTCTTCAGCAACGACATGCAGATGCCCAATCGCTGACCAATATTACGCTCCGTTAAAGTATGCAGAACCAACTTACCAATCTTCTGGATCTTTCCCAAGACCTGTAGACGCAGCACCACCGGCGATTCAGCCACTTTTAAATGTTTCAGCAGTTGCGTGGTAGTTTGTGTGGCATCCGCTTGCTACAACGATTTCAGCTTCTCGTCTACCTGGCAAACCATTCTCGACGTGCCCACTCACTTATAACCGTTTCATCATACGCCTGACATATCGAACTGTATGCTTCACTTGAACTTTTCCCTAAATTAAACGTCAATAACAAACGGTGCCGCAAATGAACATTATCGACCGCCATGCTTGGCTTCATGTACGAACTGACAGCACGGGTCCCCGCACGGGGATAACTGGTTTTCCAGTTATTTGGGGAGCGGCGCCCCCACGGCCCGAGCTGACCTTGTGACTGGTCAACATCTGATGTCATGCCACCGCTTGATTTTTATTTTGGTGCTATTGGTGTTTGCAGGGACGGCTGTTCATCCAGCTGTTGGGGAGTCGCGGCCCCACGATCCCGAGCTGGTCTTGTGTCTCGCTTTTTTGTTTTTATTTATTTTCTCCACTGGCTAGTTGCCCGTGTTGTATTCTCTACCTCATCGCTACCACGTTATGTACTAACACCCCGGTCTTGTGGTTTTGTTACCCTCCACCACTAACTGATTTATATTAACCGCTCAGTTCGTAGGTTGCTGAGATTCTGTTTAGGTTCCCTTCCAGGATTTGTCTTCTTTGGATTTCTTTTTTTTTTCCTTTTAACTGGTTTGGGTGCTAGACCTACCTGCATGTTTGCCGCGTGCGGAGACCCGTGAGGCGGAAATGGGATGTCTGGCGGCTGAGGTCGCAGGAGACCGGATAAGTGCCTCCTGTGTACCAACACTCCTCTTCGACCCCGGCTTCGCTGTAAACGGGAGGCTAGAGACTAACCCACCTCTAGTCAGAAGTCTTGTACCAAGTTGTGTACAGGGCTTTAGCGGCTTTGTCGTATAGCACGGCAGGGTAAGCCCGGGGGCTGTGGGATCATGCCAAAGGCGTTGGCATGACGGTACCCGGAGGCCGAAGTGTCCGCCGAGTGCGTGTGATCACAGCCAACGGACTATATCTGCAACGTATAAGCTCCAGAACTGTGTCCAGCGTCATTTTCTTGACTTGCAGACCTCCAGTTCTCCCTCGTAGGGCTCGGTGGTGGGTGGAGTAGTTTGCAGACGAATCCTCTTCCTTTTTCCATGGGTAAAAACAAAAAGAAAAACTCCAAATTTAAGTCGCCTGAGAAAATGATTATTGACAATGACTCTCCTTCGTCTTCTCAACCTACCAAGTCTCATACCCTTAAACGGTCTTTAGACCTTGACCTGGACCAAGAATGTGGAACCTCTTCTTCGGCGGCTGTACCAGTCGCTCCGAAGCGTCGTCTCCCCTCAATTGCTGTGACTACGCATGCTACTCACTTGCTTGTAGAATCCATCGATCCGCATGAGAGACTGTCCACCAGATCTCCCTTTTTCATTTCTAAAGCTTTGGACGCTGCGGTTGGCCCCTTGAAGTCTGTGAGGAAGCTTCGCTCTGGGGACCTGCTTGTCCAAACTTGCAGTGTTTCTCAGAGTAACACTTTTCTAAACCTCACTAGTCTTCAAGGCATTTCTGTAAAAGTGACACCTCACCCGTTTCTTAACACCTCTCGGGGTGTTATTTCGGAGTTTGATCTCTTGCCATGCAGTGAAGACGAATTCGTGACTGAACTTGCTGATCAAGGTGTTATTGCTGCACGTCGTATGATGTTCCGGCGTGATGGTTCCATGATTAAGTCAAAAAATGTCATCTTGACTTTTAACTCCCCGAAAGTTCCGACCGAAATCAAGGCTGGCTACTTGGTCTGTGGAGTTCGCCCGTACATTCCCAGTCCTCTGCGCTGTTTCAGGTGCCAGAGGTACGGGCATTCACAACGTTTCTGTAAGAGTTCCGCGCGTTGCGCAAATTGTGGCTCCAGTGAACATGACGGGGAAGGTTGCACTTCTGCGGCCTGTTGTGTTAACTGCGGTGAGGCCCATGCAGCTTACTCCCGCAACTGTATGAAATGGAAGGACGAGATGGCGATCCAGCGCCTCAAGACCCTGGAAGGCCTCTCGTACCCTGCTGCCAAGGCCAAGTTGGGTATACCCACCACCCGACAGCGTACTTTTGCCGCAGTAGTTCAGTCTCTGCCACAACCCGTGCAGCCCTTTGTTCCGCGCCCTGTAGCTCTCGCCGCCCTTGCCAAGCGATCTACAGCTGACCAATCGACACAGGTGTTTTTCCCCGAGCTCGCGATTTTTCGACTACCTGATTCTGGGCCTTCTCTTTTGCAGCCGACCCTCTCTTCCAGTTTAAAGCAGAAAGCCTGCACGTGCGGACGACCCGGCCCTCAATCCGCAAAGGTGTGCAGTGTCCATCCAGCTGTCTCGGCCTCAGCGAGGTCCCCACCCTCAACCAACATTATAGAGGAACATAGGGGGAGGAGAGTGACAGTTCGTCCCCAGCCTCAAACAACATTGCAGAGGAACATGGGGGGGAAGAGAGTGACAGTTCGTCCCCACCCTCTGCCAGCATTGCAGAGGAGTGTGGGGGAGGAGAGTGACTCATCCTTTGTGTAGTTGTGTTTAAAAAAAAAAAAATATAATTATAATAGTAAATTAATAAATTTTTATATAAACCTAATTAACTACCTTGTCTTCACAGCTTTCATCATACTCTTTTTCAACTTTTACCAAGCCTGTCTGCTCTTAATCATTTTCCACGTTTTTAAAAATCTGTGACTGATAGTTCGTTGTCTGGCGCTCTTTGGCCAAACCTGGCCCTTGCGCCAATAAAATCCAACAACCAACCAACCAACCGACAGCACGGGTCGCCGGCCGGTCAGATCCCTATAGCGCCCGCGGCGGAAACGTTTGCATACCCATAATAGTTCCTCCCTAGAGTAAGGTCACAGAACAAGCACATCGTCAACGTATCTCAAATACATTGTTTTACATTGGGTTTCATTGAGCGCTTTCTCTTCTAGATTCTGCAAGACAACTTAGGCTAAAACTGGAGGGGGAACCCATGGGGCCACCTGTTTGTCTATACAGAATCTGATTGAACTTAAAATATGTCCGCTTAAGAACAAGTCTAAGTGCGTTGATAGTAGCAGCGACCTCGGAGGTGGATATGTTTCTCAATGCATTCAATTTGTCTTCTATAATGTCATGTGCCAGTTCCACAGTGACACTAGGAAAAAAAGAGGTCACATCCAGTGATGCCAGTATATAGGACTGATTAACATTATGAATTGTTTTAATTCGTTCGATGACTTGTAATGGCTCTTTCACTGAGTGCAATAAACGGTTTTAACTAGTTCGCCTACGCAGTCTCGAGAGACCTGGTAGAGCTTGCTCTTTAGGACACCAGAAGTCGAAGCGGGTGGCCCTTCTTATGTAATTTCAGCTGTCCAAACAATTCCGGGACCTCAGGACCGGAAACTGATGTTAGGCCAAACTTCACACTGTTAGGCAGATCTGAATGGTTTTTAATATGGCTAATTGCAGCAATGGTTGCCGCAGTTGGGTCTCTATTGATTACCCGATGAGGAATGTTCTGAATTGCCTCCGGCATTTTACTGACATACTCTGCCTTGTTTAAAACAATCATAGTGGACGATTTGTCCGCAGAAACAACTGCTATGTCTTGGTTCGTTTTTAACATGTTCAACTGCCTCTGTTTTCAATGTGCGAGTCCTGTTCGCGATATCTTACACTATCGTTTCCGGATTTTATGACTTTAACCATTTCATGTCTGGTTTGCTCCTGTTTCTGTGGTGAAATGGATTTTATTATATTTTCTATCTGTGGTATAAGATTAATAACACAAGTTTGATTTCAAAAGGAAGTCTAATGGTACAGCGATGTCACGCCTAGCCAACAAATGTTTATATGTTCTTGTGTGTGACCAAATATCTATTCTCAATGTATCGACTTCAAGATCACAACTCAGATTTACCAAAAGTTTGTTAATACACTCCAGTGGAGAAAAAACATGTAATGATAACATCCCTGAAGTGATCCCGATCCCGTGGACAGCAGTAATTCCCGCGTCTACAAGGACGGCATCAGACAGCTATGCACAATCCAAAAATCAAACTACTATCTCGGAATTCGGTATCCTCCACATCTAGATAGACGCTATCGGACAATTTCACATTCCAGTTGACAGGCCAAAAGTGTTGTCTGCAGAACATTTTCCATTCGCGTTCGACATTGGCTCACAATGAATCCTCCCACTATTGCGTCACTGACACCAACGCGATTCTATTATATTAGGCAGGTTCAACCTCATATTGTGATACATCTGTTGAAGGATCGTACGTTACGATCAAAAAGATCTAATGTCTGGTTTTTTAGAATGTAACGCTATTAAAGTCTTAATTCTTGAATCGGATGCGTTTTAATCGTGCGTAGACGGTTGTTAATTTCGCTTTTATCTAGATCATTGATTGGCACGAAGTTTTTATCTTATCATAGTTTTTAACCGCAAATAAGTTGTACATTTGTTAACGTCAATATGGATAGCGTTTTTTGGTTATTCTGTAAAGTAAGGGAGGTTAGCAATAGAAGAGACGCATTTGAGTTTTTTGATCAACTGCCGGTACTTGAACATCATTCCTAAATATTTGACTATTGGATACCAAGCTTGGTCAAAAAAGGACCACGCCATATTGAGAATGGCTGAAATCAAACGTTTGGCTATGGAAATACGCCAAAAGAGAGGACTACTGGACAGGCTGAACAAGAGGGTCTACAGTTACTGGCAGCAAGCGTCACATCTTGAGCACGGAATGATTTTTGAAAGATCTTTAGCTGTGTTTTTATCGTCGATCAAATCGTAGGTTGCGAGATACAATAATGGACACATCCACAAACGTCGAATTCTTGTGGCCCGAGAACTGGAACCCAGGACAATATTTCATCAACAAATCGAGTTACAGACGGTAAGCCTAGTTTCTTAAATTTCAGTGACCTTACTTTGAATGAGGTGCAGACAAAGGTGTTAAGTCGGGGCAGCAAGTTCGCATGTTAACAAACATAATACCCCGCACGGGGATAACTGGTTTTCCAGTTATTTGGGGAGCGGCGCCCCACGGCCCGAGCTGACCTTGTGACGGATCATTTTTGTCATTTCGTCTTGAAACGATGACCGAAGGGACAGCTGTTCATCCAGCTGATGGGGAGTGGCGACCCCACGGCCCGAGCCGACAGTAGTGTTTAAAATCTTTTTCCATTTGTGGTTGTTGTTGTTGTTATCTCGCCACGCTCCCGCCTCAGTCCTGTAGGTTGCTGAGGTTGTAATTATGCGCCAGCCCTTTCCTCTCACTTTCCTGTTTTTGCTTTCTTCTCCACTCCCTGTTCTTCCTTTTTCTCTATTTTCTACTCCTCTTCCCTTTCTTTTTCATTTTCTGTTCCTTCTTCGTTTCTTCGGGCTGGTTAGCTAGACCTACCTGCACGTTTGCCGTGTGCGGTGACCCGTACAGGTGGAAAAGGGGATGCTGGAGGCTGAGGTTACTGGGGGCCAGGCTATAGTTGTCACCAGTCGCCAACACTCCTCTTTGCCCCCTGCTTCACCCTAAACGGGAGGCTAGGAACTAACCTACTCCTAGTCAATCGGCTTGTCATTTCGTACGACGGGGTGAGTTTGGGGATAGTGTGGGCATGCCAAAGGGGTATTACCAAGACCCGGGAAAGTCGAGGTACTCGCTGAGCGCATGTCTGCACGATCAACATGCTATATCCGCCGCCTAACCCTAGGGCCGTGTCCTGCGCCCATGTTGGCCTGCGGACCTCCGGCTCTCCCCTGTTGGGCTCGGTAGTGGGCGGGGAAGCTGGCGGATGAATTTTTTTTCGCTTTATATATGGATTCTTTAAATATTCCCCCTTCTGTCAAACTAAAGAAATCTTTGGACACTGATCCTAACCCCACCAATAAGAAACTGCGTACTTTGCCGCCGGACACTGCCCGATTTTTTATCATCCATGCACGGGAAGAATCTCACAAGCTTGGCTCCAAATCTCCCTTCTGGATTCAAAAAGCCCTGCAAGGAGCGGTTGCGTCACCAACCAGTGTGAAGAAGTTAAAATCGGGAGATATATTGGTGGAAATGTCAAGTCCACGCCATGGTTCATTGCTCTTGGGCGTCTCCAACTTGGGTGGTGTCCCTGTGGACATCAAACCTCATCAGTCCCTGAATTCATCCAGAGGTGTCATCTCCGAGCGCGACCTCGTGGATGTTTCAGAGGAAGAATTTCTTGAGGAGCTTGCCAACCAAGGTGTCACAGCGGTTCGTCGGATCAAGTTCCGCCGAAACGGGGAGCTGGTCAACTCCAGAACAGTGATTCTGACCTTTGATCGCCCGACTCTTCCATCTTCCATCCATGCGGGCTATTTGAACTGCTCTGTGCGCCCGTACATTCCTAAACCCCTTCGTTGCTACCGATGCCAAGTGTACGGGCACTCCCAGCAGTCTTGCCGTGGTGCTGCTACTTGCAATCGTTGCGGTTCACACGACCATCTTCAATCTGACTGCTCTGCTGCAGCTGCCCATTGTGTGAACTGCAAAGGCGACCATGCTGCCAATGCCAAGAACTGTCCGAAGTGGATTGAGGAGCGGAAGATTCAGGAGGTTAAGACACTTGAACACCTGTCCTACCCTGAAGCTCGACGGAAGGTCGTTCCCGCTGCTCCAAGCGCACGCACCTACTCTTCCGTTGTAGCTCCTAAAACATCCATTGCCACTCAGACAGACATCACTATACCAAAAGACTGCCCTTTCTCTCTCGAGGATATTTATGCTGCTGGGCTGAAGGCCCTTCGACTTTCCACCACTGACAGTTTATCTTTGCCACCACAGACCAATGCTCGGGGTCCTGCATCCTCGCCCAAGCGCGCTGTTGCAGAACAGGTTTCCCGTTCTACGAGCCCTGATCCCTCGCCTGCTAGACACAAAGGCAAGGCCAAACAATCCTCAGCCACTAAATCTCAAACAAAGGTTCAAGCCGGAACGAATCAGTCCCGGTCTTCATCCTCCAGACACCCCCCAGTCCTTCCCCCGGTTACCACGCTGCCGAGGGGCACTGCAGACCAGACTGAGGAATTCATGGACTCCGAGGCCTTCTAGGCCTCTTCAGTTCATTTGACCCACGTTTCTTTCTTCCTATCTACCCCTCAAATCATGGTTTCAATCGTTCAATGGAACTGTCGAGGTTTTCGGACAAAATATGACGACGTCAAACATCTGCTTTCGTCGTACTCTCCGGTGTGCCTTTGCCTCCAGGAGACAAAACTTAAACCATCAGACCTGCTCTCAGTTCGAGGCTACAGTGCATTTCGGAAAGATAATGTTTCAGGAGATATAGCTTGCGGGGGAGTTGCCATTCTTGTCCCCCACAGTGTTCCAGTTTCTCCCGTTGCGGTCTCAACATCTTTACAAGCCGTTGCGGTGCGTATCTCCATGCCTGTGCCTCTAACTGTTTGCAGCGTCTATCTGCCGCCGGATGAGGACGTGAGCGTGTCCGTTCTTGAGAGCTTAGTTGGGCAGCTGCCGTCACCTGCTCTTCTTCTGGGTGACTTCAATGCTCATAATCCATTGTGGGGTAGTGTCAGAACAGACGTACGAGGCCGTAGGATCGAATCTCTTCTGTCCTCGACCTCCCTGTGCCTTTTTAACACCGGAGCTGACACTTATTTCCACGAGCCTACACGAAGTTTCAGTGCGATCGATTTATCTTTGGGTTCACCATCAGTTATTGCTGACTGGTCGTGGACGGTGTGCAACGACCTCCATGGGAGCGACCACTTTCCAATTGTACTTGGCTATAATGAGAGCGTGCCATCTTCTGCTTCCCGCCCTCCTCGATGGAGGATGGATCGTGCCAAGTGGGAGGTCTTCACATCGTCCGCAGTGATACCTTCTGTCATGGTGACCCGAGGGTCAATCGATGCAACTGTTACTGATGTCACCACGTGTATCATTCAGGCAGCGGATCTCTCTATCCCAAAGACATCAACGACGCTCCCAAGACGTCCGAAACCTTGGTGGACCTCTGATTGCACAGCGGCTAGGAGAGCTCAACATAAGGCCTGGTGTACATTTCGGCGGTATCCAACCGATGCTAATCTCGTTGAATTTAAAAGAGCAAAATCTTACGCTCGGTTGGTGCGTCGACGAAGCAAGAGGGAGTCTTGGATAAAGTACGTTTCATCGATCAATTCACGTGCCAGTTCAAAAACTGTTTGGGAAAAAATTCGTAGGATTCGGGGAAACTGTGGTTCCCATCAGATCTCTATTCTCGAGAGTAACGGCTGCACGTATGCTGAAGTCGGAGAGATAGTGGATTGTTTGGGTAGGGCGTTTGCATCTGTTTCCAGTTCTGAGGCGTACCCTCTCTCCTTTCAGAGGACTAGACCAGCTGCTGAGCGCCAGAGACTCTCCTTTGCGCCTTTTCATAACACCGAGTATAACTCCCCCTTCAGCATGGTTGAACTCCGAGTGGCTCTGCATCGGTCCGGTGCAACATCTGTAGGTCCCGATGGCATCCACTATGACATGATCCGTCATCTATCGCAGTCGTCTCTCGAGAATCTGTTAGTGCTTTTCAACCGCATTTGGTTGGAGCACAGTTTCCCGGACTCCTGGCGAAAAGCTTTTGTTTTACCTTTTCCCAAGCCTGGCAAAGACCCCAAGTCTCCCTCTAGTTACCGGCCAATTGCCCTCACTAGCTGTCTGTGCAAAATCCTTGAACGCATGGTTAATTCTAGGCTAATTTACTTCCTAGAAGAACATCAAATTCTGTCGCCATCACAAAGCGGCTTCCGTCGTCATCGTTCAGCTCCTGACCATCTCCTGCTCCTTGAGACGTCTGTTCGAGAGGCATTCGTGCGTAGGCAGCACCTGGTGTCTGTCTTTTTTGACATCGAAAAAGCTTACGATAGAGCGTGGCGTCACGGTATCCTCCGTGACCTCCACGAGAATGGGTTGCGGGGAAACCTGCCAACCTTCATTGCCAACTTTCTTCGTAACCGTGTGTTCCAGGTGCGCCTCGGTACAACGCTCTCTGCCTTCTTCCATCAAGAACAAGGTGTTCCTCAAGGCAGCATTCTTTCGGTGACTCTGTTCATCCTCCGCATTAATTGTTTGCTTAAAAATCTTCCTCCTACGGTTTCGACTACCATTTATGTTGACGACCTTCACATCTTCTGCTCGTCATCAAGCATGCATTTCATTGAAAGGCAGCTGCAGTCTGCAATTAACCAGATAGTTAAAGCGGCTAACAACAATGGTTTCGTTCTTTCTGCTGAAAAGACAGCGTGTGTCCATTTCTGCCGGAGGCGTGGCCTCCACCCCGATCCAGAACTCTATTTGGACCATGCAGCCATTCCAGTTTTGCCGGAAACCAAGTTCCTTGGTTTGACCGTCGACCGTGCGCTCACCTTTCGCTCGCACGTTCGACGACTCCGCACTTCCTGTCTGAGAGCTTTGTCCATCCTCAAGATCCTCGCCTCAGTCTCCTGGGGTGCAGACAGGACTTCCTTGTTCCGTATTTACCATTCTCTCATTCGGTCTAAACTGGATTATGGATGTATGGTGTATGGCTCTGCGCGTCCTTCCGTTCTCCGGCCGTTGGATACCATCCACCATCAAGCGCTGCGTCTTTGTACGGGAGCATTTCGCACGTCACCCATTCCCAGCCTTTATGCCGACGCGAACGAACCGTCGCTTCATTTACGCCGTCTGCAGCTGTCTCTTCAATTTTACCTGAAACTTAAATCTCTCTCAGAACATACTTTACACGATGCAGTTTTTCATCCCCAGCATGCTCGTTTGTTCGAGACCCGTCCCTCGTGCATTCGAACCTTCGGTCTTCGTATGGCGGCCGTAGCTCGTGATGCAGGGCTCGACTTGTCACTCGTTGGAGAGACCAGGGGCTTTGAGGATCCCCCATGGCACCCTCTTGGTGTCATGGTTGATACCAGCTTTACATCTTTTGACAAGTCCTCAACCCCTGCGTCAGTGTACCAGCAGCTCTTCGCCGAACACCGTTACGTCAATGCAGACTTTATTCCTGTTTTCACCGATGGATCTAAGGCAGCTGGTGTCGTTGGATGCGCCGCCGTCTGCATTGACGAAGTTTCTGTTGCCCGCATTCCTGCCGAGGCCACGGTGTTTTCGGCGGAGATGCATGCTGTGTATCTTGCACTTGTTCACGTGCAGTCGAGCTCTCATCAGCGTGCTATTGTGTACACTGATTCGTTGAGTGTTGTGCAATCATTGTCATCTTTGGATTTCTCTGGCCACCCACTTCTTTTTACCGTACGGAGACTTCTTCGTTCTTTGCTCGAGGCTGATGTCCAGATTCGGTTCTGCTGGATTCCTGGGCATGTTGGGATCCCAGGGAACGAGTCTGCTGATGCTGCTGCTAGATCTGCCTCTTCTTTGGTCGTCACACCCTTGCCACTGTTTCACCGTGATTTTCGCTTTCTTGTTCACGATCATATCAGACGAACGTGGCGAAGTCTGTGGGACCAACAGGTGGAGAATGAACTGCACCGTGTTAAACCCATCCTTGGAGTCTGGAAATCATCGTGTCGCCGGAACCGTAGGGAAGAAGTTGTTCTTGCGCGTCTCCGCATTGGGCATTGTCGCTTCACGCATAGCTATTTGCTGTGTGGCGACGCTGCCCCAATGTGTGAGGCGTGCGACTGTTTACTCACCGTCTCTCATGTTTTGTGCAGTTGTGTTCGTTTTCGTCAGCATCGGTTTCACTATTTTCAGTCTCATCTGCTGGACGAGGACGCAGCTACGCTTCAAAAGCTTTTGGGCGACCACTGCGACACTTTCGCAGTATTTTCCTTTCTAAAACAGATTAACGTTTTAAAACTCATTTAAAAAAAAAAAAAAAAAAAAAAAAAAAAAAAAGTTATATTATAATGGTAAATTAATAAAGTTATATATAAACCTAATAAACTAACTAGTCTTCACAACATCTTTCATCATCCTCTTTTCTAACTTTTACCAAGCCTGTCTGCTCTTAATCATTTCACCCCGCTTTTTAAAATCTTTAGCTGATAGTTCTGTGTCTGGCGCTCTTTGGCCAAGCCTGGCCCTTGCGCCACTAAAATCAAATAACTAACTAACTAACAAACATAATATGTTTAATCTTATACCACAGATAGAAAATATAATGAAATCCATTCCACCACAGAAACCGGAGCAAACCAGACATGAGATGGTTAAAGTCATAAAATCCGGAAACCATAGTGTGGGACATCGCGAACGGGACTCGCACATTGAAAGAACAGAGGCAGTTGAGTATGCTAAAAATGAACCAAGACATAGCAGTTGTTTCTGCTGACAAATCGTCCACTATGATTATTTTAAACAAGGCAGAGTATGTCAGTAAAATGTCGGAGGCAATTCAGAACATTCCTCATCTGGAAATCAATAGACACAACTGCGAAAATCATTGCTGCAATCAGCCATATAAAAAACCATTCAGATCTGCCTAACAGTGTGAAGTTTGAACTGACATCAGCTTCTAGTCCTGAGGTCCCGGCCCCGCACGGGGATAACTGGTTTTCCAGTTATTTGGGGAGCGGCGCCCCCACGGCCCGAGCTGACCTTGTGACGGTTTTCTGCTTTTTTGTTTTTGTGCTTTCACGTTACCGCAGGGACAGCTGTTCATCCAGCTGATGGGGAGTAGCGACCCCACGGCCCTAGCCGACTTGTTATGTTTGATTCATCCCATTAGAACTTTGTGTTGCCACCACCTTGACAGCACCCGCCTCAGTTGTTGGTTGCTGAGGTTGTGATTAAGCGCCAGCCCTTTCCTTTCCTCTGGCTTTCTCTCCCTTTCCTGTTTTTACTTTCTTCTCCACTACCTGTTCTTTTTTTCTGCTCCATTTTCTACTCGACTTGCTTCTCCATTTTCTGTTCCTCTCTTGTTTTTCCGGGCTGGTTTTGCTAGACCTACCTGCACGTTTGCCGTGTGCGGTGACCCGTACAGGTGGAAAAGGGGATGCTGGAGGCTGAGGTTTCTGGTGGCCAGGTTGTTGTTGTCGCCAGTCGCCAACACTCCTCTTTGCCCCCTGCTTCACCCTAAACGGGCGGCTAGGAACTAACCCACTCCTAGTCAATCGGCTTGTTGTTTCGTACAACAGGGTGAGTTTGGGGATTGTGCGGGCATGCCAAAGGGGTGTTACCGAGACCTGGGAAAGTCTCGGTACTCGCTGAGCGCATGTCTGACCTATCAACATGCTATATCCGTTGCTTAACCCTAGAGTCGTGTCCTGCGTCCAATTGGGCTTGCGGACCTCCGGCTCTCCCCTGTTGGGCTCGGTTGTGGGCGGGGAAATCGGCGGACGAACTTTTCAATTCTATTTATGGATAACAAAAAAATTTCCCAAGAACTTCAAACAAAGCGGCCCATTGAGGAAGGGTCACCCTCCCAACAAGAAACCTACACCTGATTCTGCCAATGTTCGGTTCTTTTGCATCCACTCCTTGGACGCTTCAAACCCATTAAACACCAGAAGCCCCTTCTGGATAAATAAAGCATTGCAATCAATTGCCAGCTCTCCTAAGAGCGTTAAGAAGCTCCAATCTGGAGATCTTCTTGTCGAGATGTCGAGTCCCAGATATGCTACAGTGCTTTTAAACACCACCTCTTTTTTAGATTGTCCAGTGAAAGTTACCCCTCACGGCTACCTCAATTCCTCACGAGGTGTTATCTCTTCTCAAGACCTTCTGGAGTGCAGTGACCAAGAACTTCTGGAGGAACTGAAAGACCAGCAAGTGAGTGGAGTCCGGCGCATCCTATTTCGGCGAAATGGCCAATCTGTCCCATCTCGAAACGTCATACTGGCCAACATCAATCAAGGCAGGGTATCTACACCTTGAAGTGCGCCCCTTCATACCAAGTCCTCTACGATGCTTCAAATGCCAAGCATATGGTCACTCCCAGCAGTCTTGCAGGAGCACTGCCCGGTGTGGGCGTTGTACTGCAACAGACCATACTTTGCAAGATTGCCATGCCGAAGCCGAGCTGTGCTTCAACTGCAAGGGATCTCATGCAGCATCATCGAGAGACTGTCCAAAGTGGAAAGAGGAAAAGAGATCCAACGCATTAAGACCGTTGAGGGAATCTCCTACCCAGAGGCCAGAAGAAAGGTCCACCGAAGGGACAGCTGTTCATCCAGCTGATGGGGAGTGGCGACCCCACGGCCCGAGCCGACAGTAGTGTTTAAAATCTTTTCCATTTGTGGTTGTTGTTGTTGTTATCTCGCCACGCTCCCGCCTCAGTCCTGTAGGTTGCTGAGGTTGTGATTATGCGCCAGCCCTTTCCTCTCACTTTCCTGTTTTTGCTTTCTTCTCCACTCCCTGTTCTTCCTTTTTCTCTATTTTCTACTCCTCTTCCTTTTCTTTTTCATTTTCTGTTCCCTCTTCGTTTCTTCGGGCTGGTTAGCTAGACCTACCTGCACGTTTGCCGTGTGCGGTGACCCGTACAGGTGGAAAAGGGGATGCTGGAGGCTGAGGTTACTGGGGGCCAGGCTATAGTTGTCACCAGTCGCCAACACTCCTCTTTGCCCCCTGCTTCACCCTAAACGGGAGGCTAGGAACTAACCTACTCCTAGTCAATCGGCTTGTCATTTCGTACGACGGGGTGAGTTTGGGGATAGTGTGGGCATGCCAAAGGGGTATTACCAAGACCCGGGAAAGTCGCGGTACTCGCTGAGCGCATGTCTGCACGATCAACATGCTATATCCGCCGCCTAACCCTAGGGCCGTGTCCTGCGCCCATGTTGGCCTGCTGACCTCCGGCTCTCCCCTGTTGGGCTCGGTAGTGGGCGGGGAAGCTGGCGGATGAATTTTTTTCGCATTATATATGGATTCTTCAACTATTCCCCCTTCTGTCAAACTAAAGAAATCTTTGGACACGGATCCTAACCCCACCAATAAGAAACTGCGTACTTTGCCGCGGGACACTGCCCGATTTTTTATCATCCATGCACGGGAAGAATCTCACAAGCTTGGCTCCAAATCTCCCTTCTGGATTCAAAAAGCCCTGCAAGGAGCGGTTGCGTCACCAACTAGTGTGAAGAAGTTAAAATCGGGAGATATATTGGTGGAAATGTCAAGTCCACGCCATGGTTCATTGCTCTTGGGAGTCTCCAACTTGGGTGGTGTCCCTGTGGACATCAAACCTCATCAGTCCCTGAATTCATCCAGAGGTGTCATCTCCGAGCGCGACCTCGTGGATGTTTCAGAGGAAGAATTTCTGGAGGAGCTTGCCAACCAAGGTGTCACAGCGGTTCGTCGGATCAAGTTCCGCCGAAACGGGGAGCTGGTCAACTCCAGAACAGTGATTCTGACCTTTGATCGCCCGACTCTTCCATCTTCCATCCATGCGGGCTATTTGAACTGCTCTGTGCGCCCGTACATTCCTAACCCCCTTCGTTGCTACCGATGCCAAGTGTACGGGCACTCCCAGCAGTCTTGCCGTGGTGCTGCTACTTGCAATCGTTGCGGTTCACACGACCATCTTCAGTCTGACTGCTCTGCTGCAGCTGCCCATTGTGTGAACTGCAAAGGCGACCATGCTGCCAATGCCAAGAACTGTCCGAAGTGGATTGAGGAGCGGAAGATTCAGGAGGTTAAGACACTTGAACACCTGTCCTACCCTGAAGCTCGACGGAAGGTCGTTCCCGCTGCTCCAAGCGCACGCACCTACTCTTCCGTTGTGGCTCCTAAAACATCCATTGCCACTCAGACAGACATCACTATACCAAAAGACTGCCCTTTCTCTCTCGAGGATATTTATGCTGCTGGGCTGAAGGCCCTTCGACTTTCCACCACTGACAGTTTATCTTTGCCACCACAGACCAATGCTCGGGGTCCTGCATCCTCGCCCAAGCGCGCTGTTGCAGAACAAGTTTCCCGTTCTACGAGCCCTGATCCCTCGCCTGCTAGACACAAAGGCAAGGCCAAACAATCCTCAGCCACTAAATCTCAAACAAAGGTTCAAGCCGGAACGAATCAGTCCCGGTCTTCATCCTCCAGACACCCCCCAGTCCTTCCCCCGGTTACCACGCTGCCGAGGGGCACTGCAGACCAGACTGAGGAATTCATGGACTCCGAGGCCTTCTAGGCCTCTTCAGTTCATTTGACCCACGTTTCTTTCTTCCTATCTACCCCTCAAATCATGGTTTCAATCGTTCAATGGAACTGTCGAGGTTTTTCGGACAAAATATGACGACGTCAAACATCTGCTTTCGTCGTACTCTCCGGTGTGCCTTTGCCTCCAGGAGACAAAACTTAAACCATCAGACCTGCTCTCAGTTCGAGGCTACAGTGCATTTCGGAAAGATAATGTTTCAGGAGATATAGCTTGCGGGGGAGTTGCCATTCTTGTCCCCCACAGTGTTCCAGTTTCTCCCGTTGCGGTCTCAACATCTTTACAAGCCGTTGCGGTGCGTATCTCCATGCCTGTGCCTCTAACTGTTTGCAGCGTCTATCTGCCGCCGGATGAGGACGTGAGCGTGTCCGTTCTTGAGAGCTTAGTTGGGCAGCTGCCGTCACCTGCTCTTCTTCTGGGTGACTTCAATGCTCATAATCCATTGTGGGGTAGTGTCAGAACAGACGTACGAGGCCGTAGGATCGAATCTCTTCTGTCCTCGACCTCCCTGTGCCTTTTTAACACCGGAGCTGACACTTATTTCCACGAGCCTACACGAAGTTTCAGTGCGATCGATTTATCTTTGGGTTCACCATCAGTTATTGCTGACTGGTCGTGGACGGTGTGCAACGACCTCCATGGGAGCGACCACTTTCCAATTGTACTTGGCTATAATGAGAGCGTGCCATCTTCTGCTTCCCGCCCTCCTCGATGGAGGATGGATCGTGCCAAGTGGGAGGTCTTCACATCGTCCGCAGTGATACCTTCTGTCATGGTGACCCGAGGGTCAATCGATGCAACTGTTACTGATGTCACCACGTGTATCATTCAGGCAGCGGATCTCTCTATCCCAAAGACATCAACGACGCTCCCAAGACGTCCGAAACCTTGGTGGACCTCTGATTGCACAGCGGCTAGGAGAGCTCAACATAAGGCCTGGTGTACATTTCGGCGGTATCCAACCGATGCTAATCTCGTTGAATTTAAAAGAGCAAAATCTTACGCTCGGTTGGTGCGTCGACGAAGCAAGAGGGAGTCTTGGATAAAGTACGTTTCATCGATCAATTCACGTGCCAGTTCAAAAACTGTTTGGGAAAAAATTCGTAGGATTCGGGGAAACTGTGGTTCCCATCAGATCTCTATTCTCGAGAGTAACGGCTGCACGTATGCTGAAGTCGGGGAGATAGTGGATTGTTTGGGTAGGGCGTTTGCCTCTGTTTCCAGTTCTGAGGCGTACCCTCTCTCCTTTCAGAGGACTAGACCAGCTGCTGAGTGCCAGAGACTCTCCTTTGCGCCTTTTCATAACACCGAGTATAACTCCCCCTTCAGCATGGTTGAACTCCGAGTGGCTCTGCATCGGTCCGGTGCAACATCTGTAGGTCCCGATGGCATCCACTATGACATGATCCGTCATCTATCACAGTCGTCTCTCGAGAATCTGTTAGTGCTTTTCAACCGCATTTGGTTGGAGCACAGTTTCCCGGACTCCTGGCGAAAAGCTTTTGTTTTACCTTTTCCCAAGCCTGGCAAAGACCCCAAGTCTCCCTCTAGTTACCGGCCAATTGCCCTCACTAGCTGTCTGTGCAAAATCCTTGAACGCATGGTTAATTCTAGGCTAATTTACTTCCTAGAAGAACATCAAATTCTGTCGCCATCACAAAGCGGCTTCCGTCGTCATCGTTCAGCTCCTGACCATCTCCTGCTCCTTGAGACGTCTGTTCGAGAGGCATTCGTGCGTAGGCAGCACCTGGTGTCTGTCTTTTTTGACATCGAAAAAGCTTACGATAGAGCGTGGCGTCACGGTATCCTCCGTGACCTCCACGAGAGTGGGTTGCGGGGAAACCTGCCAACCTTCATTGCCAACTTCCTTCGTAACCGTGTGTTCCAGGTGCGCCTGGGTACAACGCTCTCTGCCTTCTTCCATCAAGAACAAGGTGTTCCTCAAGGCAGCATTCTTTCGGTGACTCTTTTCATCCTCCGCATTAATTGTTTGCTTAAAAATCTTCCTCCTACGGTTTCGACTACCATTTATGTTGACGACCTTCACATCTTCTGCTCGTCATCAAGCATGCATTTCATTGAAAGGCAGCTGCAGTCTGCAATTAACCAGATAGTTAAAGCGGCGAACAACAATGGTTTCGTTCTTTCTGCTGAAAAGACAGCGTGTGTCCATTTCTGCCGGAGGCGTGGCCTCCACCCCGATCCAGAACTCTATTTGGACCATGCAGCCATTCCAGTTTTGCCGGAAACCAAGTTCCTTGGTTTGACCGTCGACCGTGCGCTCACCTTTTGCTCGCACGTTCGACGACTCCGCACTTCCTGTCTGAGAGCTCTGTCCATCCTCAAGATCCTCGCCTCAGTCTCCTGGGGTGCAGACAGGACTTCCTTGTTCCGTATTTACCATTCTCTCATTCGGTCTAAACTGGATTATGGCTGTATGGTGTATGGCTCTGCGCGTCCTTCCGTTCTCCGGCCGTTGGATACCATCCACCATCAAGCGCTGCGTCTTTGTACGGGAGCCTTTCGTACGTCACCCATTCCCAGCCTTTATGCCGACGCGAACGAACCGTCGCTTCATTTACGCCGTCTGCAGCTGTCTCTTCAATTTTACCTGAAACTTAAATCACTCACAGACCATCCTTTATACGATGCAGTTTTTCATCCCCAGCATGCTCGTTTGTTCGAGATCCGTCCCTCGTGCATTCGAACCTTCGGTCTTCGTATGGCGGCCGTAGCTCGTGATGCAGGGCTCGACTTGTCACTCGTTGGAGAGACCAGGGGCTTTGAGGATTCTCCATGGCATCCTCTTGGTGTCATGGTCGATACCAGCTTTACATCTTTTGACAAGTCCTCAACCCCTGCGTCAGTGTACCAGCAGCTCTTCGCCGAACACCGTTACGTCAATGCAGACTTTATTCCTGTTTTCACCGATGGATCTAAGGCAGCTGGTGTCGTTGGATGCGCCGCCGTCTGCATTGACGAAGTTTCTGTTGCCCGCATTCCTGCCGAGGCCACGGTGTTTTCGGCGGAGATGCATGCTGTGTATCTTGCACTTGTTCACGTGCAGTCGAGCTCTCATCAGCGTGCTATTGTGTACACTGATTCGTTGAGTGTTGTGCAATCATTGTCATCTTTGGATTTCTCTGGCCACCCACTTCTTTTTACCGTACGGAGACTTCTTCGTTCTTTGCTCGAGGCTGATGTCCAGATTCGGTTCTGCTGGATTCCTGGGCATGTTGGGATCCCAGGGAACGAGTCTGCTGATGCTGCTGCTAGATCTGCCTCTTCTTTGGTCGTCACACCCTTGCCACTGTTTCACCGTGATTTTCGCTTTCTTGTTCACGATCATATCAGACGAACGTGGCGAAGTCTGTGGGACCAACAGGTGGAGAATAAACTGCACCGTGTTAAACCCATCCTTGGAGTCTGGAAATCATCGTGTCGCCGGAACCGTAGGGAAGAAGTTGTTCTTGCGCGTCTCCGCATTGGGCATTGTCGCTTCACGCATAGCTATTTGCTGTGTGGCGACGCTGCCCCAATGTGTGAGGCGTGCGACTGTTTACTCACCGTCTCTCATGTTTTGTGCAGTTGTGTTCGTTTTCGTCAGCATCGGTTTCACTATTTTCAGTCTCATCTGCTGGACGAGGACGCAGCTACGCTTCAAAAGCTTTTGGGCGACCACTGCGACACTTTCGCAGTATTTTCCTTTCTAAAACAGATTAACGTTTTAAAACTCATTTAAAAAAAAAAAAAAAAAAAAAAAAAAGTTATATTATAATGGTAAATTAATAAAGTTATATATAAACCTAATAAACTAACTAGTCTTCACAACATCTTTCATCATCCTCTTTTCTAACTTTTACCAAGCCTGTCTGCTCTTAATCATTTCACCCCGCTTTTTAAAATCTTTAGCTGATAGTTCTGTGTCTGGCGCTCTTTGGCCAAGCCTGGCCCTTGCGCCACTAAAATCAATTAACTAACTAACTAACCAGAAGAAAGGTCGCCCCAAACCAATCAAATCGGCGATCCTATGCATCAGCGGTTGTTGCAAGGACTACAGTCGGTATCCAGACTGATAGCCAAATCCCAGTGAATTGTCCCTACAAGCTAGACGACATCATAGCTGCTGGTCTGGCAGCACTACAATCCCGAGCTAGGGACGCGAAAGCTCCAACAACCACTGTGCCTAAACCTGCTGCAACTAACACCAGCACCACCGGAACTTCAACAACCCCAGGAGGAAAGAGAAAGGAAAAAGAAAAGGAGAAGAAATCTCCAAACTCCCATCATAAGAACCAGGATCGGGCAAGATCATCTGCGACACAGGAACCAAAATACCGCCTCATTTTACCACCAGAGACTACAGGGCGTCGGACAAAACAGTCCCAAGCGCAAATGGACATTGCAGACGAAATGATGGAATCGGACAACTTTTAGTTGTCCCAGTTTTTCTCGGGTTTTGTTTTTCGTTTTTTCTTTTTCTCATTCACCACAATTCAAACCATGGATCAAATCGTTCAGTGGAACTGTCGAGGCTTTCGAACAAGACATGACGACGTGAAACATCTGCTTTCGTCATACTCTCCGGTGTGCCTTTGCCTCCAGGAGACAAAACTTAAACCATCAGACCTCCTTTCAGTTCGAGGCTACAGTGCATTTCGGAAAAATAATGTTTCAGGAGATATTGCTTGCGGGGGAGTTGCCATCCTTGTCCCCCACAATGTTCCAGTTTCTCCCGTTGCGGTCTCAACATCTTTACAAGCCGTTGCGGTGCGTATCTCCATGCCTGTGCCTCTAACCGTTTGCAGCATCTATCTGCCGCCGGATGAGGACGTGAGCGTGTCCGTTCTTGAGAGCTTAGTTGGGCAGCTGCCGTCACCTGCTCTTGTTCTGGGTGACTTCAATGCTCATAATCCATTGTGGGGTAGTGTCAGAACAGACACACGAGGCCGTAGGATCGAATCTCTTCTTTCCTCGACCTCTTTGTGCCTGTTTAACACCGGTGCTGACACTTACTTCCACGAGCCTACACGAAGTTTCAGTGCAATCGATTTATCTTTGGGTCAACCATCGGTTATGGCCGACTGGTCGTGGACGGTGTGTGACGACCTCCATGGAAGCGACCACTTCCCAATTGTACTTAGGTATAATGTGAGCGTACCATCTTCTGCTTCCCGCCCTCCTCGTTGGAGGATGGATCGTGCCAAGTGGGAGGTCTTCACACCGTCCGCAATGATATCTTTTGCCATGGTGACCCGGGGGTCAATTGACGCAGCTGTTACTGATGTCACAACGTGTATCATTCAGGCAGCAGATCTCTCTATCCCAAAAACATCAACGACGCTCCCAAGACGTCCGAAGCCTTGGTGGAACCCTGATTGCGCAGCGGCTAGGAGAGTTCAACATAAGGCCTGGTGTACTTTTCGGCGTTATCCGACCGATGCTAATCTTGTTAAATTTAAAAGAGCAAAATCTTACGCTCGGTTGGTGCGTCGACGAAGCAAAAGGGAGTCTTGGATGAAGTACGTTTCATCTATCAATTCAGGTGCCAGTTCAAAAACTGTTTGGGAAAAAATTCGTAAGATCCGGGGAAACTATAGTTCCCGCCAAATTTCAATTCTTGAGAATAACGGCTGCACGTATGCTGAAGTTGGGGAGATTGTGGATTGCTTGGGCGAAGCGTTTGCCTCAATTTCTAGTTCTCAGGCGTATCTCCCGCCCTTTCAGAGGATTAAAACAACCGCGGAACGCCAGAAATTCTCCTTTGCGCCTTTTTATAACACTCAGTATAACTCCCCTTCAGCATGGTTGAATTACGGGTGGCTCTGCATCGGTCCGGCGCAACATCTGTCGGTCCCGACGACATCCACTATGACATGATTCGTCATCTCTCGCAGTCGTCTCTCGAGAATCTGTTAGTGCTTTTCAACCGCATTTGGTTGGAGCACAGTTTCCCGGACTCTTGGCGAAGAGCTTTTGTTTTACCTTTTCCCAAGCCTGGCAAAGACCCCAAGTCTCCCTCTAGTTATCGGCCAATTGCCCTCACTAGCTGTCTGTGCAAAATCCTTGAACGAATGGTTAATTCCCGGCTAATTTATTTTCTTGAAGAACATCGAATACTGTCTCCATCACAAAGCGGCTTCCGTCGTCATCGTTCAGCTCCTGACCATCTCCTGCTCCTTGAGACGTCTGTTCGTGAGGCGTTCGTACGTAGGCAGCACCTGGTGTCTGTATTTTTTGACATCGAAAAAGCTTACGATAGAGCGTGGCGTCACGGTATCCTCCGTGACCTCCACGAGAGTGGGTTGCGGGGAAACCTGCCAACCTTCATTGCCAACTTTCTTCGTAACCGTGTGTTCCAGGTGCGCCTGGGTACAACGCTGTCCGCCTTTTTCCATCAAGAACAAGGCGTTCCTCAAGGCAGCATTCTTTCGGTGACTCTGTTCATCCTCCGCATTAATTGTTTACTCAAAAATCTTCCTCCTACGGTTTCGGCTACCATTTATGTTGACGACCTTCACATCTTCTGTTCGTCATCCAGCATGCATTTCGTTGAAAGGCAGCTGCAGTCTGCAATTACCCAGATTGTTAAAGCGGCTAACAATAATGGGTTTGTTCTTTCTCCCGACAAGACAGCCTGTGTCCATTTCTGCCGGAGGCGTGGCCTCCATCCTGATCCAGAGCTCTATTTGGACCGTGCAGCCATTCCAGTTTTGCCGGAAACCAAGTTCCTTGGTTTGACCGTTGACCGTGCTCTCACCTTTCGCTCGCACGTTCGACGGCTAAGGACTTCCTGTCTGAGAGCCTTGTCAATCCTTAAGATCCTTGCCTCAGTCTCCTGGGGTGCTGACAGGACTTCTTTGTTCCGTATTTACCATTGTCTCATTCGGTCTAAGCTGCATTATGGCTGTATGGTGTATGGCTCTGCGCGTCCTACCGTTCTCCGGCCGTTGGATACCATCCACCATCAAGCGCTGCGTCTTTGTACGGGAGCCTTTCGTACGTCACCCATTCCCAGCCTTTATGCCGACGCGAACGAACCGTCGCTTCATTTACGCCGTCTGCAGCTGTCTCTTCAGTTTTACCTGAAACTTAAATCACTCACAGACCATCCTTTATACGATGCAGTTTTTCATCCCCAGCATGGTCGTTTGTTCGAGATCCGTCCCTCGTGCATTCGAACCTTCGGTCTTCGTATGGCGGCCGTAGCTCGTGATGCAGGGCTCGACTTGTCACTCGTTGGAGAGACCAGGGGCTTTGAGGATCCCCCATGGCATCCTCTTGGTGTCATGGTTGATACCAGCTTTACATCTTTTGACAAGTCCTCAACCCCTGCGTCAGTGTACCAGCAGCTCTTCGCTGAACACCGTTACGTCAATGCAGACTTTATTCCTGTTTTCACCGATGGATCTAAGGCGGCTGGTGTTGTTGGATCCGCCGCCGTCTGCGTTGACGAAGTTTCTGTTGCCCGCATTCCTGCCGAGGCCACGGTGTTTTCGGCGGAGATGCATGCTGTATATCTTGCACTTGTTCACGTGCAGTCGAGCTCTCATCAGCGTGCTATTGTGTACACTGATTCGTTGAGTGTTGTGCAATCATTGTCATTTTTGGATTTCTCTGGCCACCCCCTTCTTTTTACCGTACGGAGACTTCTTCGTTCTTTGCTCGAGGCTGATGTCCAGATTCGGTTCTGCTGGATTCCTGGGCATGTTGGGATCCCAGGGAACGAGTCTGCTGATGCTGCTGCTAGATCTGCCTCCTCTTTGGTTGTCACACCGTTGCCACTGTTCCACCGTGATTTTCGCTTTCTTGTTCAGGATCATATCAGACGAACGTGGCGGGGTCTGTGGGACCAACAGGTGGAGAATAAACTGCACCGTGTTAAACCCATCCTTGGAGTCTGGAAATCATCGTGTCGCCGGAACCGTAGGGAAGAAGTTGTTCTTGCGCGTCTCCGCATTGGGCATTGTCGCTTCACGCATAGCTATTTGCTGTGTGGCGACGCTGCCCCAATGTGTGAGGCGTGCGACTGTTTACTCACCATCTCTCATGTTTTATGTAGTTGTTCGTTTTTGTAATAATCGGTTTCACTATTTTCAGTCTCATCTGCTGGACGAGGACGCAGCTACGCTTCAAAAACTTTTGGGCGACCACTGCGACACTTTCGCAGTATTTTCCTTTTTAAAACAGATTAACTTTTTAAAACTTATTTAAAAAAAAAAAAGTTATATAATAAATATAATAGTAAACTAATAAAGTTATATATAAACCTAATTAACTAACTAGTCTTCACATCTTTCATCATCCTCTTTTCTAACTTTTACTAAGCCCGTCTGCTCTTAATCATTCTCCACGCTTTTAAAAATCTTTAGCTGATAGTTCTGTGTCTGGCGCTCTTTGGCCAAACCTGGCCCTTGCGCCACTAAAATCAATTAACTAACTAACTAACCAACTGCGAAAATCATTGCTGCAATCAGCCATATAAAAAACCATTCAGATCTGCCTAACAGTGTGAAGTTTGAACTAACATCAGCTTCTAGTCCTGAGGTCCCGGAATTGTTTGGGCAGCTGACATTACATAAGAAGGGCGACCCGATTCGCCCTTTGGTGCCCTCAAGAGCAAGCCCTAACAGGCCTCTCGAGACTGCGTTGACAAACTACTTAAAGCCGTTGATTGCCACGTCAAACTACACAGCGAAAGAGCGATTACAAGTCATAGAACAAATTAAAACAATTAACGATGTTAATCATTCCTACATATTGGCATCACTAGACGTGACCTAAGACTGCTGGTGTTGTGAGATCCTCCGCCGTCTGCATTGACGAAGTTTCTGTTGATCGCATTCCTACCGAGGCCACAGTGTTTTCGGCGGAGATACATGCTGTGTATCTTGCTCTTGCTCTTCACGTGCAGTCGAGCTCTCAGCAGCGTGCTTTTGTGTACACGGATTTGTTGAGTGCACCACTGAAAAGTAAAAGGATATAACAGGAACTCGGGGGAGGGGGGGTCACCCTAACACGTGTATCACAGACGATAATCACTGCCAAACCCCCTAACCAAATTATTTCCCAAAGTTTTTAACAGTGGTATTGTAAGGCTTCATTAAATTTTAATTCGCAAAGCGGAGAAAAATAGAAATATGCTAGATTAAAGAATAACGTAGACTAGAGAAATGAAATATGCTAGATAAAAAGAATAGCACCCAATAAAATAATTAGATTTGATACAAGAAATATGTCAGATAAAATGAATAGCTCCCAATGAAAGAATTATATCTGATACAAGAAATGTGTTAGATTAAATGAATATCGAAGAATGTAAGGAATAACATTGATAAAAGAAATATGAATAGCATCCAATAAATGCTAGAAAAAAGGAATAGTACCCAATAAATGAATTTGATCTGATACAAGAAATATGGCAAATTAAAAGAATGGTGCAGAATTAAAAAAAAATAGGTCAGATAAAAGAATATAACACCTACATACCGCACACCCACTGATCACACATGTCCTCGGTATCCCGCCTCTATGTCCCGTCGTCATCATCCCGACCACACCCTCATACCGCGTGATAAATATCTCCTTATTCCCCATTCTTGCAATTATGGTTTAAAACGACGAGAGAGAGAGAGAGAGAGTAGATATAAATTTTTTTCAAGTTACAAACTGAAATTCATAAACAGCCTTTTATGAAATAAGAAACGAAAAAAAGCCAAAACAAAACTACCTAAGTAAGATAAAATTGCGAAGAAATAGTAAATCGCCATAGCGATTCGTATCCATTGTTCCCATACTATATATATTGAATAAATATTATGTACAGTATTCATTTGAAAACTTCCTTTTACTAGGGATAGCATTACCAGCGTAGGGTAAAATGCATGTGAGCGGAATTTCATCATGCTTAGCCCCCTAATAGTCCACCCAGTTCTGAATGGATGCCATCGCCACTGTAGAAACCATACAAATTTATAAAAATAAACTTGTGACATCCCAGTCTTTTCCTGCAGCCATCTATTTATCCGAATTACGGATGACCTTCGTGACCGACTTTAGTTATCTACTGATTCTAGTCTCCTCTATACAATATGCTTTATTATAGAGTGAGTCTTGCTTTGTTCTCTCATAGGCGCCTCTGAAAGTCTTTGGGACCAAGGTGTGGACGGCACAATTCTGGGTTTGAAAAGCAACTGGTATTTACGTATTCGAAGCAAATCCGCAGAACAGACCATCATACCACTGCTGCGGCGAAGTATAAAGTACCTACAAGTCTTTAAAGGCACTGCACATCTAGGGACATCAATTAGTTACACATCCACGAACTGCAGAAGATCTCCTTGGTCGTTGTCAGTCGCTGGGTTTCAGCAGCATTAGCACAGTTTAGCTGCTTTGTTTGGTTGGGGAGAAGTGAGCAGCAACCAGAGAAAGACTAATTCTTTCCATAGGATTTTGGCCAAAAAGAGCTGTGAAATTCTCCTGTAAGTACCTGCGCGCTTGAAGCACCTCATTTTGTTTCAGCGTAAATGACTGCATTGATAATTTTAGGAGTTTTTTTTCTAAAACGATGGAGGATATTTTAGACTCCAGTGACAATGAGTACAATTTTTCAAATACAAACTCTGACAGTGAAGCTCCTTCAGTGAAAGGTGTGATATTTCCGATGCCAGGCAGTGGTGCAAATTAGATAAAGATAACTATCCTCCTGCTCTATCGAGATTCAGTTTCACTGCTAACTCAGGCACAACACATTTGCTCTAAAGAACCCTACAGACTCTAGAATTTTCCCAGCACTTTTTTCACTCTTTATAGTAGATGTAACCAATAAATATGCAGAACAATACTTTGAAAATCGTGAACTAACACCTCAATCTGGAGCAAAAAATTGGACAAATATAGACGAAAAAGAGGTGAAGGTATTTTTCGCACTTATTATTTTGCAAGGAACTTTACGAAAGCCTCGGAGTTCTTATATTGGTCAAAGTCACCAATGCTGGAGACGTCATTTTTCAATAAAACTACGGCAGAAAAGAGATTAAATCTAATTATGAAGTTTTTGCATTTAACTGACAACGAATCTTTGGAAGAAGAAATACTATCAAATAGACTGAAAAAAAAAATCCATCTACTTGTTCGTGAACGCGACGTTAGCATGGACGAATCACTGCTGCTTTACATAGGTTGCCTCTCCTGAAAGCAGTACATTCCAACCAAAAAAGCATGGTACGGGATTAAACTTTTGTTGTTGTGTGAAATCTCCTGGATATTTTTAATGCCATTATATGCACAGGAAGGGAAACAGATTTTAATGATAAATACCAGAATTATGGATTAGCTAGAAGTAGTGCTATGTTACTGATGGATGATATCTTGGGCAAGGGATATTGCCCAACAGTAGAAAATGTCTACATGTCTCCAGAACTTGCTGATATGTCATCATACAGTTGTGTTGCCCCACCTTATGCAGGAAGAGAAATTGAATCGTCGCGAGATTGTTGTTTCCCACAAAGGTAAAATGTTAGTTTTCAAGTGGCATGATAAGAAATCGGAGTCGATGTTAAGCACAATGCACAACATTTAGATGAAAGAAATGGTAAGAAGTGAATGGAAAAGTGTCAGTAAAACTACACTAGCTGTACAAAAAACCATTGGAGGCGTAGACAAAATGGATTAGTGTTTATCACATCATCCAGCAAAAAGGAAAGGCCAGGAGAAGTACTAAAATAAAATTTTTAGACATATCTTGGATTTCAGTTTATGGAATTCCTATGTGTTGTACACCAAAGCGGGAAGAAATTTGGATCATTTAGGCTTCAGAATCAAATTAGTAGAACGAATCATAGCAGGAAATTTCGAAAATGTCCCACGTTGCGAAAATACGATTTATCGCAAAGCTCAGAATCCCAAGAGGTTCAATAGCCGACATTCTCCTTCATTTATTCCATCATCCGGCAAAAAGGTGGCTCCAAGCAGAAGATGCGTGGTATGCTGCAACAGAATTAATGAACACTAAGAAAGTTCGCAGGGAAACATGAAACTATTGCGAGGAGTGCCATGTTGGACTTTGCCCAGCCCATGCTTTGATGTTTCACACAAGAGAGTAAAAGTATGTTTTTCAGTATGTAATAACGTACCATTCATTCACATGTATGTATAAAGGAACTAACTCCCGGCGTGAGGAACTTAGTGCGATTACCTAGTGACTTTTTACTTTTTTCGGGGATCCTCTCGTGAAGAAGTTTACCTTGACAAACGTTTGAGTGCAGGTCAACAAATATTTTTAGTGTAAAAGTCGTTCATGTGTTTATCCTTGTTTTATTAGCATATTAGTTGATTTGCATGTAATAGAATTAATACTGAAATTGAATATGATGAATTAAATGTTTTTTTTATTGCTGGTAACCCTCTCTCTCCAGAATGTAACCAGATAACATGTTAGAGAGCTTTTGTCGGTAAGTCGGCGATATTTACTTTCCTCAGGAGCAAAATATATTTCACTTTTCTTTGCTTTATTTCCTCCGGAAAACATTTGTTTAGGTTTGCTAAAGCAGGCACGACATTACAATCAGTTAAGGTTTGTGTAATATTCGGAATGAGGGAATAAATGTCTATCTTTTACCCCTGAACTGCAAATTTCAATCGTTAACTCATGATACTGCAACTTTCAATCGTTAACTCATGATAAACACATAGCTGACGTGGACCAGCAACATCAAATAGAAGTCATCGCTCTTTCCACGTTCATAAGTGAGTCACGGAAAAATTGTTCTCATTGGGTGCCACCGGGAATCGAACCCAGGGTCTTCCAGTTACGCGCCGGATATGCTTCCACTGCACCACAGCTGCATCGAAATTCTTAGACTCACAGACGACAAACTGCCAAACCACATGGCAGGGTTGCTTCTTTGGAGCCCCCCCCCCACCCCACAATGCTGGGGATTCACCACGGTGGCGGCCGATGAGAAATTTTTTTTCCGTGACTCACTTATAAATGTGGAAAGAGCGATTACTTCATTTGATTCATTCGCCTTCTAGTTATTTGTTCAGTTGCTGCTGTTCATCTGTGGTGAATCCCCAGCATTGTGCGGGTCTCCAAAGAAGCAACCTGCCATGTGGTTTGGCAGTTTGTCGTTTGTGAGTCTGGAGAATTTCGAGGCCGCTGTGGTGCAGTGGAAGCATATCCGGCGCGTAACTGAAATACCCTAGGTTCGATTCCCGGTGACGTCCGATGAGAATTTTTTTTCCGTGACTCACTTATAAACGCGAAAAGAGAGATGTCTTCTGTTTGAATCGTTAACTCATAATTCGCCCTCTCTCTCCGAGATAGACTAAACAATCACTGAAACAAGTTTTATAATAATGAACAGAAAATCTGCATATTTTTTTCAAACTAGACACGCCTTCACTATTTCTTCGCACATACCCCAGTATTCTTTTCATATTTACAGCTCGCGGCACCGTAGATTTTAATATAAATTAGACTAATGCTAATGAGAGAACTCGTTGGAATGGTTTGTCTTAACGTCTTTCTCAAAAGATAGTGTTCTGCCACTGACGATTGGCGGCGTAATGCAACAGTGCTCGACATCTCTAAAGCCGAGCTTCTTTATTCTTTTCTGTAAGGAATTGGGCGTTGCAAATTTTATGTGGATTTAAACCAAAGTTCTTTTTGTCGATGCGACGAACTGTTTCTCTGTTGATGCCTATCTGGCGAGCGATTTTTTCTCCTCTGAATCCTCTTTTTGATGATCTGGCAGTTCCTTGGAGTGTTCAGTTGCCTTTCTACCTCCTCCTGGACGGTCATTTGTGTTGCCAAGTTCCTTGTACCGTTTTATTGCACCACTGATAGTTTGTTTTGAACTCCAAGCAACTTCACCATTTCGCATTGGCGTTTTCCAGCTCTATACAGCTCAATAATAGCAGTTCGCTGACAAGACTCAATAATAGCAGTTCGCTGACAAGACTCAATAATAGCAGTTCGCTGAAAAAAAAAAAGATACAGCTTAACTGGCTTCAGTACAGGAATATAAAGGTTTGCAGACAATGGCTAAGCAAAATTACTCCCGTATAGCAATATACTGTATGCTAGTTGTAGGGCATTTGAAACTTTATTCGGATTATCTATTGTCACCCTGTATAGCAGTGCTGACCGCTACACCCAGATTTCTTTTCCTTCGCAAACATCAGAGCTGTTGTACCTACAGTATATACACCTCTTTCTTTCTCAGTGCAACATTGTCTGGGAGTACTATCATAGCATGATTTTATTCTCTTTTTTTCCTAAGTTCGCAGCCAACTTCATTTGTTTGTATGGCACCGAACATGCATTCCTGTTTAATGTGCTGTTTCAGCACAGGTAGTTATAATGAAATTAAAGAAGCATTTTGTTATTTATCATAGGAATGATCCACATTTTCTTGCTCAGTGCACTTTTTGCCCTTACACGTCGAAAAGTAGGCATGCATACAAGATGCATCACCACTGATTCCATAACATGGAATGCCCAGATGGCATACAGGATGCAAGTTCTAGTAATTTTAATGAGGATGATTTTGATTCTGATGCAGGTTTCTGTAATTAATTATCAACAACATGCAGAAAATGTTACAGAAAATAATCCGGAATTTGCTATAGCTTCCTTTCTGTTAAAATTAGAAGCTAAGCATGGCCGTGCTCAGAGCCCACTAAATGCAATATTGAAGAAGTTCGTGTAGGGGCGGAAGGCCGTCCGCTAATTAGCATAGACTGCTTTCGGCCTTGCTTCCATGCGATTCAGATATTTACCTCACAGCACAATAAATGAGATGAGGATAGCTCCGGCGCTCACTCTCTCAGCTTTCTTTTGAATATATCTGCTTTTCGAGAGAGGGGAGGGTAGAATTGCATAAAATCACCAAGGCATAAATTATTCACTGGACATAAGTGAAAACTTAACGATTTATTATGGCTTAAGTTTCGGCCACGATTGTTCGCTAGTCCGTGCTCATTCTGTTGCCGTAGACTCTGTACTTTAGAATGTTCATATTCAGTCCAGAAACCCTTACTCTGAAATCAACTTATTTCCTAGTACATTCCCTATAGCGCAAGATAGCCTGTGTCGCCTCATACACGCCAATCTCCGTCATGTTTCTAACAAAGGCCTAGCGCCTTCCCTTGGGTACTTAGTCCTGCATGGGTTCATATCCCGAACCCCTGCACTTAAAAAAAAAAATTGCTCCTGCGAGTACTCAAGACCAACTCACTCTCTTTTTCGATGCAACCCCCGAGGATCCATATTCCTCACTTCTTATTGGTCCCTGCTTTCTTCTCCTCCTTGAAACGAGAACGATTACCTGGTGTGGAATCCGCCTAAAGATGGCTACCTGACTTCTCTCTGCATCCCCCACCCTTCCGTGACCTCCGAGCCATGACCTGACCTTCGGAGGCTTGACCTGAGTCGTTCCTGTTTTCCCGCGTCTATTGCAACCCGAAGTCGCCCAACTAGGAACAATACCCGTGGCCTTGTGGTGTGCAAGTTAATCTAAACTTTGAAGATCAATTATTTTCTGTTTATTCCAACGGCAGCAATACATGCCATAAATTCAAATCTGCTGAAAAGAGGAAAAATCTTATTCTGAAAGTTTTGAATTGCTGCTTTCATAAACACGGTTTGCCAACAGAGACATTAAACGTGTAAATAACAGTGTGACATATGTAGACAACTATGCTTACTATGTACCTTTCATAGATATTTGCAACATTTGCTGGCAATGCCTGATGTACTATATTAGGCTACATGTTCCCATAGAAGCACTGACAGTGTCATGAGGGATTTGTGTGATGGAGAATATATTACCAACAAAATGAAACTGAAAAACTTCTACACATTTTGCTCAATATTGAAGACATTCAGACTGTGTAGCCGATTGGTATGAGCGGAACGATTCATACGCTAACTGTTGTTAGCTATGAGATTCCTAATAACCCAACAGTTTCTGTCATTACTACATGTTAAACAGCACCTGGTGTCTGTCTTTTTTGACATCGAAAAAGCTTACGATAGAGCGTGGCGTCACGGTATCCTCCGTGACCTCCACGAGAATGGGTTGCGGGGAAACCTGCCAACCTTCATTGCCAACTTTCTTCGTAACCGTGTGTTCCAGGTGCGCCTCGGTACAACGCTCTCTGCCTTCTTCCATCAAGAACAAGGTGTTCCTCAAGGCAGCATTCTTTCGGTGACTCTTTTCATCCTCCGCATTAATTGTTTGCTTAAAAATCTTCCTCCTACGGTTTCGACTACCATTTATGTTGACGACCTTCACATCTTCTGCTCGTCATCAAGCATGCATTTCATTGAAAGGCAGCTGCAGTCTGCAATTAACCAGATAGTTAAAGCGGCGAACAACAATGGTTTCGTTCTTTCTGCTGAAAAGACAGCGTGTGTCCATTTCTGCCGGAGGCGTGGCCTCCACCCCGATCCAGAACTCTATTTGGACCATGCAGCCATTCCAGTTTTGCCGGAAACCAAGTTCCTTGGTTTGACCGTCGACCGTGCGCTCACCTTTCGCTCGCACGTTCGACGACTCCGCACTTCCTGTCTGAGAGCTTTGTCCATCCTCAAGATCCTCGCCTCAGTCTCCTGGGGTGCAGACAGGACTTCCTTGTTCCGTATTTACCATTCTCTCATTCGGTCTAAACTGGATTATGGCTGTATGGTGTATGGCTCTGCGCGTCCTTCCGTTCTCCGGCCGTTGGATACCATCCACCATCAAGCGCTGCGTCTTTGTACGGGAGCCTTTCGTACGTCACCCATTCCCAGCCTTTATGCCGACGCGAACGAACCGTCGCTTCATTTACGCCGTCTGCAGCTGTCTCTTCAATTTTACCTGAAACTTAAATCACTCACAGACCATCCTTTATACGATGCAGTTTTTCATCCCCAGCATGCTCGTTTGTTCGAGATCCGTCCCTCGTGCATTCGAACCTTCGGTCTTCGTATGGCGGCCGTAGCTCGTGATGCAGGGCTCGACTTGTCACTCGTTGGAGAGACCAGGGGCTTTGAGGATTCTCCATGGCATCCTCTTGGTGTCATGGTCGATACCAGCTTTACATCTTTTGACAAGTCCTCAACCCCTGCGTCAGTGTACCAGCAGCTCTTCGCCGAACACCGTTACGTCAATGCAGACTTTATTCCTGTTTTCACCGATGGATCTAAGGCAGCTGGTGTCGTTGGATGCGCCGCCGTCTGCATTGACGAAGTTTCTGTTGCCCGCATTCCTGCCGAGGCCACGGTGTTTTCGGCGGAGATGCATGCTGTGTATCTTGCACTTGTTCACGTGCAGTCGAGCTCTCATCAGCGTGCTATTGTGTACACTGATTCGTTGAGTGTTGTGCAATCATTGTCATCTTTGGATTTCTCTGGCCACCCACTTCTTTTACCGTACGGAGACTTCTTCGTTCTTTGCTCGAGGCTGATGTCCAGATTCGGTTCTGCTGGATTCCTGGGCATGTTGGGATCCCAGGGAACGAGTCTGCTGATGCTGCTGCTAGATCTGCCTCTTCTTTGGTCGTCACACCCTTGCCACTGTTTCACCGTGATTTTCGCTTTCTTGTTCACGATCATATCAGACGAACGTGGCGAAGTCTGTGGGACCAACAGGTGGAGAATAAACTGCACCGTGTTAAACCCATCCTTGGAGTCTGGAAATCATCGTGTCGCCGGAACCGTAGGGAAGAAGTTGTTCTTGGGCGTCTCCGCATTGGGCATTGTCGCTTCACGCATAGCTATTTGCTGTGTGGCGACGCTGCCCCAATGTGTGAGGCGTGCGACTGTTTACTCACCGTCTCTCATGTTTTGTGCAGTTGTGTTCGTTTTCGTCAGCATCGGTTTCACTATTTTCAGTCTCATCTGCTGGACGAGGACGCAGCTACGCTTCAAAAGATTTTGGGCGACCACTGCGACACTTTCGCAGTATTTTCCTTTTAAAACAGATTAACATTTTAAAACTTATTTAAAAAAAAAAAAAAAAAAAAAAAAAAAGTTATATTATAATGGTAAATTAATAAAGTTATATATAAACCTAATAAGCTAACTAGTCTTCACAACATCTTTCATCATCCTCTTTTCTAACTTTTACCAAGCCTGTCTGCTCTTAATCATTTCACCCCGCTTTTTAAAATCTTTAGCTGATAGTTCTGTGTCTGGCGCTCTTTGGCCAAGCCTGGCCCTTGCGCCACTAAAATCAATTAACTAACTAACTAACCATATGTAGACAACTATGCTTACTATGTACCTTTCATAGATATTTGCAACATTTGCTGGCAATGCCTGATGTACTATATTAGGCTACATGTTCCCATAGAAGCACTGACAGTGTCATGAGGGATTTGTGTGATGGAGAATATATTACCAACAAAATGAAACTGAAAAACTTCTACACATTTTGCTCAATATTGAAGACATTCAGACTGTGTAGCCGATTGGTATGAGCGGAACGATTCATACGCTAACTGTTGTTAGCTATGAGATTCCTAATAACCCAACAGTTTCTGTCATTACTACATGTTAAACATGCTTGCGGCAGTATGCAAAGCTGCATATGTAAAGACAAAGTGGTTTGAGAAACATTCTACTTGACTTTGTTCAAGGAATGAACACATTAAGTGATCGTTGTTGGTTGGACGTTGGTGTCAACAAAATTTCTTTCAAAGTCTTTCTTCAGGGCACACCAGGTGACAACCCTGCTTCTAATTACCTCTGGGGTTTTAAAGAAAGTGTTTCCGATCATGCGAAGGAACTCTGTCCCAAATATTTCAGGAGTTCTTTGATGATACCTCTCTTCTCCGGGGCACAGAGGAACATATAGCAAGATGTGATATTCCACAAGAAGCATCAAAACATTCAAAGCACATTTTAGTAAGATATATGGAATTAATATAACAGATTTCCTCTTTTGGATATTTCAGGAGATCTACTAGAACTTGCAGTTCATGACCCCATGCATATTTTGCTGGAAGGGGTGGTTCTAGTTGAGCTCAGAGCACTGTTGGAACTAACTAGCTCATTTTATTATAACTGAAATTCTTTTCTTTGCAATGGCTAAATGAAGAACTCTGTGCTTGGAACTACAATTATTCGCAAACTGCCAGTAACCCTCTTCATTTGATGCAGCCATTCTTAAGGATGCAGGCAAAATAATGATTTCAGCATCAACAATGCTCGTTTTCTTAACAGTCCTGCCATTTGTGCTATCCAAAAAGATAGACCTGAGAGACCGACAACTAGTTAACTTCATTCGCCTAATACAGATAACAAACATATCTACCTCATCTTATGCTGAACAAGAGACCGAAGAAGAGCTAAGAAATTTGATTGCCCTACACCGTTAAGCCTTCGAAAGTCGCACCGACCCCAAAAGTTCATTTCCTAGTTAATTTTCCCAGGCAAATCAGAAGATTTGGTCCTCTGCGCCATCAGTGGTATATGCGCTGGGAGGCTCACTTTAATGTGCTCGAGGGAAAAAAAGGGGTAGTTTTAAAAACATAGCATATAGCATTTCCCATTTTCACTAGATGTACATCTAGTGAAAATTTGCACCAGCAACTTATGATGGGTGAGAGAAACCCAAATGTTTTGTATTAAAATTTCAATAAAGGGTGAGCCGAACCTGACTGCACATCCCTCAAATGTGCAACAAGTCTGCTTTCAGCAGAGGTCAAAAACAAATTTGGTTTGCTGAAGAAGTTGCATTCCATGAATGTAGATTAAGACCCAGTGTAGCTGTTGCAGCAAACGAAGGAACAGGATAGTTTTTTTATTGTTGATGAAATTTTAGTTCAAGGCAAGGAAATAGTTCTCCTCGTAAGAGGAACTGAAAAATCTAACTTTGTTCAAAGCTTAAATGCTTATGAAGTGATTTTCCAAAACCACCAATCCTCTGAGCGTCTGGATTTGCTGAAGAGACCTTGGCCACGTATAGTCACTGTCGGGACCCGCTGGATTAGTCTGCTACTGGGCCCGACAATTCCGTAATTCCCAACTGTCCCAACGTAGGTTCTTTTATTTCTGTGTCATGTGGTGTCCTATGGCTAGTTATTTCGTGATCTCTGAGTCAATAAAGAACGCCCATAATCAGTCTTTGTTTAAAACTCAAGAAAAGTTTAATGGTTATGAAAATAACATCTGGTAGATCGACTGTTCTCCAAAGAAACTGAATTCCAGACACTGTTATTTTCCCTCACACCAAGGCCACTCACCCTGTGGCACATATATTAGCGTGAGCCTCTCCTTTCTTACCGGTCTTGTCGTCCTATCGCCGAATTGATAAATCCAATGTCAGTCGAACCGCACAAGCCTCTCCGTCAACCAAACACCACAGCGAGAACGCAAGTCCAAGAACGAAGCCGGAGAACTCAACCTTAGAAAAGAGCCTCGAGCCAAAGAAGAAGAGCTCCCAGTTTAGATTGAGAGACCCGAACCCACAGCACTCTGCGCCTTTTTGGCAGGTGAAAACGAAAATAAGAGAATAGGGAACAGAATGCCCTGATAGAACAGCTTGAAAGGAGAGTACAGAACAATTAGAGCACAAGGATTATACGATTTCCCGTCAAGTATTGAAGTTGTAAACTACCCTAAATACTTACCTGCAACAATTCGCTCAGAGCAATTAATCCCGCAGCCAACGTCTGGCCGCAGGAATCAGGGAAAGGACAGGGATAAGGGCAACCCGAGGGGGGAAAAGCACACACACAAGAAAAAAATCCCACAGAGAAACACTCAGTTCTCTCACAAAACCATGACATGAAAGGCACCCGAAATCACAGAGTTGTCGCTTGCTCAGTTTCCAGGTCGGGGTCTGCTGTTTGCCTCGCCTCTCAGGGGCCACTCAGCTAGAAGATTTTTTTTTCTACTGGCTGGAGGAGAGTTTGGGTACTAATATATATATATATATATATATATATATATATAGAAATTAATCGGCGTACAAAACTTGCCTGGAGAGCTTTTGGAAGAAACAGCATAATTTTCAAGAGCAATATGCCATTATGTCTTAAAAGAAAAGTGTTTGATCAATGCATCCTTCCAATGCTTACGTATGGTGCAGAGACGTGGACCTTAGCTAAAAGAGACATACAAAGGCTGCAGACAACTCAAAGAAGCATGGAGAGGTGCATGCTTGGTGTAACCAGGAGAGATAAGAAGAGGAACACGTGGATCCGAAAAATGACAAGAGTGGAAGACATCATGATCAGAGTTAAATCCCTGAAATGGCAATGGGCTGGACATACTGCCAGAAGAACAGACCATCGATGGACAGCCGAAATTTTAAATTGAATTCCAAGGGACAGGAAAAGACCCAGAAGAAGACCACATGGAAGATGGGTGGATGAAATTCGAAAGTATGCGGGAGTGACATGGAGGAGACTGGCACAAGACAGACCGTTGTGGAGGAAACTTGGGGAGACCTTCGTCCAGCAGTGGATTGATAATGGTTGACAATGATGATGATGATGATGATGATATATGTATTTGTTAACGGGATCTCCGATCATAGCTTCTTTCGGTTAAAAAGTCTCATATTTGTGGACTTAATAATTCCTTTTTGCAAAACTAGAGTTTGGCCCTTAAAAAGGCCTTTTTTGTCACCTCCGTAGTTTATTGCCGCCTGAGCAGTATGGAGGCAGCGTTGGCCTAGCCTTTGCCTGTCGTCAAGGTCAAATACAATAGACGGAGCAGGCATTTTATCTACTGACGGTAGAACCACAGTGGCAGGCGCGGCTGGAGCAGTGCGCCTGCCTCTGCTGCTTCCTCTGTTTCCCCTGCTGCTTCCTTTGCTACCTCGCACACTGCTTTTAAAACCTCTAGTGCTGGCAGAGGGTGGCCTGTAATCTTCTATCACCATCCGGTATCCTAATACCGTGATGGATCAAATTCTGACCGGCCCTTCAGATTCAAAGTTGAAGAAACCTCTAGGTGCCCCAGAGTCAAACCTTTGCCGTTCAAGGTTCATAGTAATAATTCCTTCTTCTTGTAGGGCAGTCGTCAGATGGAGCCGCTGCTTTAAGGACAAACTTGTTTCTCTCTGCCGTTTCCCTTCTTTTCAGGTCTTGCTGCTGCTCCTGAATTTCAGTCCTAATTTCTTCCTTCATGCTGGCTAGTTCTTTCTTCACTATTTTTCGAATTTTCTTTTCTTGTGTTTTTTTTTGTACCTGTCAGATTTCAGGATTCCCTTTAGAGAAGTCTCAATGCGATCGTCCAGAATCTGCAGTGGTGAAGGTTCAATCTCAATAGCTGGAACTTCTGTTTCCTGCTGCTTATGTTCTTCTATATCTGACATACTTGAAATCTCGATTTGATAAAAGTTCTGTGAGCGATCAATTTGGCTGTCTAAAAGCTGAAGACTGAGTGATAGAAGATCTATTCTGCACTTAGCTCTGTCACCAGTGCGGAGTCTGTTATTTGCCTTAGCTTGTAGGAGCCAATCACAGAAAATATTTTTTTCAATTGGCTAATGTGGACTTTGGTACTACTTAATTTCTTCACATGTGTGAAAAATACCCTCTATACACTAGTACCAATTATTATTATTATTTTTTTGCTAGTGTAGCTATGAATTGGGTTCATTTCTGGAACTTTATTCAAAATAGCTTTTGGCCGTTTATATCTGTCAGCATCATTAACATTACAATTTAAGGGCCTCCCTGACCAGAGGATTAGGGTAAATCTTAGCTTTTTCATACTACCTTTTAGCTAAGTCGTACATCATATAATGGATAGAATTAATATTTAACATGCTACGGATAGCATGATTTGAAGTTCTTCCATCAAAACCAACCATCATACGTAGGGTTTTATTTTGAAATGAGGTAATATTATTTTTCTGCTGTTTGTTGCAGTTACACCAGATAGGACAGCCATAAGTAATAACAGGGCCATAGCAAAGTTTTATTTTTCCTGTTAAGCCTTTTATTTTTTATTATTGGCTGTAGACTTCCTCTGATCTTAAGAGCTTTGGTCAGAGTTTCTTTAATATGCTTGTTCCAGTTCAGGTTGTGGTCCATTATAAGTCCTAAATATTTAACATCTTTTACCCAAGGTATTTTTTTTTTATACATTTCTATTTCAAAGACCAGATTGTATTTATATTTAATCCTAGAAAAGAGCCTCGAACAGTGATCATATGTGGAGAATTTTAGGAAGGGAGTGTCTGACCCCAAGTCTTAAACAACTCTGCGAAATAGGAAGCTAGGAGATTTGGGCTAGAGTGCCCGACAGGAAAGTGACACTGAGGCGAAGTAGAAAGGAGGAGGAAGACGCCCTTATTTATTACCGGGGGCCAGTACCCGGGGTCCGACGGCTTAACGTGCCCATCCGACGCACGGCAGATATTTAGTGGATCGAGCGTTCGTACCAGCTGGGATCGAACCTGAGGTCCTTTCCGTGGCAGTCACGAACGTTGCCCACTAGGCCACCCGCGGCCCCAAGAGCCTCGAGCCAAAACGCTCGTCTACTTTTATATTCCTGCCCTTCTCCCCCCTCCATCTCTAGAAGCCACTCCTCAGTGGAGTCCACCTCAGCTAGTCCGGAGTTGACGATCCTGTCACTTTAAGGCCCGTTTTACACAACCGGGTTTTTCCTGCAGGAGCAATAAATTATTCAGCTATCCAACCGCTTCTTTTGAAGCCGGCTGTAGAGTTATACCGAGACTTTCAGACGAGCGGAATCTGCAGAAACTCCGATGCGGCAGCCGCTGAGCTCCTACGGGGTTCACTACAAAGTGGACGACTGCGATACCGTTCAAATTTGGAGAAACACAGATGTAAGGCAAGACGATCATACAATCGGTGAACGGATTCCCCGCTACGGTAACAAAACAATCACTGTTGTCAGAGGGGAGTGGCCGAAAGCAATGCTGCCAGGCTAGGTCGATTGTCAATCGCTTTGGGCTTGTGTGCTTTGTTAGTTTTCAACAGAAGCACTCTGATTTTTTAGTATAGTTTGCGCTATAACCTCTGTCGATCATGTCTGCTATTAATGTTTATATTGAATTATTAAGTTTGGAAGTGGAAAAGCACCCAGAAGTTTGGGATACATTGTCGGAAGATTACAGGGACAGGAACATGAAAAAAACTTCTTAGAATGACATTTGCAGAATTCTGTACAACGAGTTCGACAGTTACACTGAAAATGAAAAGAACATCATCGGTAAGCGAATTCCGAATATACTTGTCTATGTGCAGAGATATTTAATAATAGCACATGAGTATGGCTTTCGTAATATGTGAAGAGATCATTTATAACCACAGGCGCCGACTAAGGACATGCTCGGTGACTTAGGCATGCCCCCACAAAAATGAGGGCATGTACAGCATGCCCTGATAATAGTGTATGTTGAATATATTAATATAGTATAAAAAATCTGCAGTACATCAGTTATAATCTTATGCTGAATTCCGTACCACAAACATTTTTCAGATGTATTGAAAATAAAACATATTAAGCAAAATATGAAAAAAACAAAACAACAAGAAGTCGCCCGATGGCCAGGTGGTACTAGGCGCGGGCTACCAATCGTCGCCTGAGATTGCCCCGCACGGGGATAACTGGTTTTCCAGTTATTTGGGGAGCGGCGCCCCCACGGCCCGAGCTGACCTTGTGACTGTTTCTGTTTTGATTTCGTCTTGATACGATGATACCACCGAAGGGACAGCTGTTCATCCAGCTGATGGGGAGTGGCGACCCCACGGCCCGAGCCGACAGTAGTGTTTAAAATCTTTTTCCATTTGTGGTTGTTGTTGTTGTTCTCGCCACGCTCCCGCCTCAGTCCTGTAGGTTGCTGAGGTTGTGATTATGCGCCAGCCCTTTCCTCTCACTTTCCTGTTTTTGCTTTCTTCTCCACTCCCTGTTCTTCCTTTTTCTCTATTTTCTACTCCTCTTCCTTTTCTTTTTCATTTTCTGTTCCCTCTTCGTTTCTTCGGGCTGGTTAGCTAGACCTACCTGCACGTTTGCCGTGTGCGGTGACCCGTACAGGTGGAAAAGGGGATGCTGGAGGCTGAGGTTACTGGGGGCCAGGCTATAGTTGTCACCAGTCGCCAACACTCCTCTTTGCCCCCTGCTTCACCCTAAACGGGAGGCTAGGAACTAACCTACTCCTAGTCAATCGGCTTGTCATTTCGTACGACGGGGTGAGTTTGGGGATAGTGTGGGCATGCCAAAGGGGTATTACCAAGACCCGGGAAAGTCGCGGTACTCGCTGAGCGCATGTCTGCACGATCAACATGCTATATCCGCCGCCTAACCCTAGGGCCGTGTCCTGCGCCCATGTTGGCCTGCGGACCTCCGGCTCTCCCCTGTTGGGCTCGGTAGTGGGCGGGGAAGCTGGCGGATGAATTTTTTTCGCATTATATATGGATTCTTCAACTATTCCCCCTTCTGTCAAACTAAAGAAATCTTTGGACACGGATCCTAACCCCACCAATAAGAAACTGCGTACTTTGCCGCCGGACACTGCCCGATTTTTTATCATCCATGCACGGGAAGAATCTCACAAGCTTGGCTCCAAATCTCCCTTCTGGATTCAAAAAGCCCTGCAAGGAGCGGTTGCGTCACCAACCAGTGTGAAGAAGTTAAAATCGGGAGATATATTGGTGGAAATGTCAAGTCCACGCCATGGTTCATTGCTCTTGGGCGTCTCCAACTTGGGTGGTGTCCCTGTGGACATCAAACCTCATCAGTCCCTGAATTCATCCAGAGGTGTCATCTCCGAGCGCGACCTCGTGGATGTTTCAGAGGAAGAATTTCTGGAGGAGCTTGCCAACCAAGGTGTCACAGCGGTTCGTCGGATCAAGTTCCGCCGAAACGGGGAGCTGGTCAACTCCAGAACAGTGATTCTGACCTTTGATCGCCCGACTCTTCCATCTTCCATCCATGCGGGCTATTTGAACTGCTCTGTGCGCCCGTACATTCCTAACCCCCTTCGTTGCTACCGATGCCAAGTGTACGGGCACTCCCAGCAGTCTTGCCGTGGTGCTGCTACTTGCAATCGTTGCGGTTCACACGACCATCTTCAGTCTGACTGCTCTGCTGCAGCTGCCCATTGTGTGAACTGCAAAGGCGACCATGCTGCCAATGCCAAGAACTGTCCGAAGTGGATTGAGGAGCGGAAGATTCAGGAGGTTAAGACACTTGAACACCTGTCCTACCCTGAAGCTCGACGGAAGGTCGTTCCCGCTGCTCCAAGCGCACGCACCTACTCTTCCGTTGTGGCTCCTAAAACATCCATTGCCACTCAGACAGACATCACTATACCAAAAGACTGCCCTTTCTCTCTCGAGGATATTTATGCTGCTGGGCTGAAGGCCCTTCGACTTTCCACCACTGACAGTTTATCTTTGCCACCACAGACCAATGCTCGGGGTCCTGCATCCTCGCCCAAGCGCGCTGTTGCAGAACAGGTTTCCCGTTCTACGAGCCCTGATCCCTCGCCTGCTAGACACAAAGGCAAGGCCAAACAATCCTCAGCCACTAAATCTCAAACAAAGGTTCAAGCCGGAACGAATCAGCCCCGGTCTTCATCCTCAAGACACCCCCCAGTCCTTCCCCCGGTTACCACGCCGGCGAGGGGCACTGCAGACCAGACTGAGGAATTTATGGACTCCGAGGCCTTCTAGGCCCGGTCAGTTCATTTGATCCACGTTTCTTTCTTTCTATCTACCCCTCAAATCATGGTTTCAATCGTTCAATGGAACTGTCGAGGTTTTCGGACAAAATATGACGACGTCAAACATCTGCTTTCGTCGTACTCTCCGGTGTGCCTTTGCCTCCAGGAGACAAAACTTAAAACCATCAGACCTGCTCTCAGTTCGAGGCTACAGTGCATTTCGGAAAGATAATGTTTCAGGAGATATAGCTTGCGGGGGAGTTGCCATTCTTGTCCACCACAGTGTTCCAGTTTCTCCCGTTGCGGTCTCAACATCTTTACAAGCCGTTGCGGTGCGTATCTCCATGCCTGTGCCTCTAACTGTTTGCAGCGTCTATCTGCCGCCGGATGAGGACGTGAGCGTGTCCGTTCTTGAGAGCTTAGTTGGGCAGCTGCCGTCACCTGCTCTTCTTCTGGGTGACTTCAATGCTCATAATCCATTGTGGGGTAGTGTCAGAACAGACACACGAGGCCGTAGGATCGAATCTCTTCTTTCCTCGACCTCTTTGTGCCTGTTTAACACTGGTGCTGACACTTATTTCCACGAGCCTACAAGAAGTTTCAGTGCGATCGATTTATCTTTGGGCTCACCATCAGTTATTGCTGACTGGTCGTGGACGGTGTGCAACGACCTCCATGGGAGCGACCACTTCCCAATTGTACTTGGCTATAATGAGAGCGTGCCATCTTCTGCTTCCCGCCCTCCTCGATGGAGGATGGATCGTGCCAAGTGGGAGGTCTTCACATCGTCCGCAGTGATACCTTCTGTCATGGTGACCCGAGGGTCCATCGATGCAGCTGTTACTGAAGTCACCACGTGTATCATTCAGGCAGCGGATTTCTCTATCCCAAAGACCTCAACGACGCTCCCAAGACGTCCGAAGCCTTGGTGGACCTCTGATTGCACAGCGGCTAGGAGAGCTCAACATAAGGCCTGGTGTACATTTCGGCGTTATCCAACCGATGCTAAACTTGTTGAATTTAAAAGAGCAAAATCTTACGCTCGGTTGGTGCGTCGACGAAGCAAGAGGGAGTCTTGGATGAAGTACGTTTCCTCTATCAATTCACGTGCCAGTTCAAAAACTGTTTGGGAAAAAATTCGTAGGATTCGGGGAAACTATGGTTCCCATCAGATCTCTATTCTTGAGAGTAACGGCTGCACGTATGCTGAAGTCGGGGAGATAGTGGATTGTTTGGGTAGGGCGTTTGCCTCTGTTTCTAGTTCTGAGGCGTACCCTCTCTCCTTTCAGAGGACTAGACCAGCTGGTGAGTGACAGAGACTCTCCTTTGCGCCTTTTCATAACACCGAGTATAACTCCCCCTTCAGCATGGTTGAACTCCGGGTGGCTCTGCATCGGTCCGGTGCAACATCTGTAGGTCCCGATGGCATCCACTATGACATGATCCGTCATCTCTCGCAGTCGTCTCTCGAGAATCTGTTAGTGCTTTTCAACCGCATTTGGTTGGAACACAGTTTCCCGGACTCCTGGCGAAAAGCTTTTGTTTTACCTTTTCCCAAGCCTGGCAAAGACCCCAAGTCTCCCTCTAGTTATCGGCCAATTGCCCTCACTAGCTGTCTGTGCAAAATCCTTGAACGCATGGTTAATTCTAGACTAATTTACTTCCTAGAAGAACATCAAATTCTGTCGCCATCACAAAGCGGCTTCCGTCGTCATCGTTCAGCTCCTGACCATCTCCTGCTCCTTGAGACGTCTGTTCGTGAGGCGTTCGTACGTAGGCAGCACCTGGTGTCTGTCTTTTTTGACATCAACAAAGCTTATGATAGAGCATGGCGCCACGGTATCCTCCGTGACCTCCACGAAAGTGGGTTGCGGGGAAACCTGCCAACCTTCATTGCCAACTTTCTTCGTGACCGTGTGTTCCAGGTGCGCCTGGGTACAACGCTGTCCGCCTTTTTCCATCAAGAACAAGGGGTTCCTCAAGGCAGCATTCTTTCGGTGACTCTGTTCATCCTCCGCATTAATTGTTTGCTTAAAAATCTTCCTCCTACGGTTTCGACTACCATTTATGTTGACGACCTTCACATCTTCTGCTCGTCATCAAGCATGCATTTCATTGAAAGGCAGCTGCAGTCTGCAATTAACCAGATAGTTAAAGCGGCTAACAACAATGGTTTCGTTCTTTCTGCTGAAAAGACAGCGTGTGTACATTTCTGCCGGAGGCGTGGTCTCCACCCCGATCCAGAACTCTATTTGGACCATGCAGCCATTCCAGTTTTGCCGGAAACCAAGTTCCTTGGTTTGACCGTCGACCGTGCGCTCACCTTTCGCTCGCACGTTCGACGACTCCGGACTTCCTGTCTGAGAGCTTTGTCAATCCTCAAGATCCTCGCCTCAGTCTCCTGGGGTGCAGACAGGACTTCCCTGTTCCGTATTTACCATTCTCTCATTCGGTCTAAACTGGATTATTGCTGTATGGTGTATGGCTCTGCGCGTCCTTCCGTTCTCCGGCCGTTGGATACCATCCACCATCAAGCGCTGCGTCTTTGTACAGGAGCATTTCGCACGTCACCCATTCCCAGCCTTTATGCCGACGCGAACGAACCGTCGCTTCATATACGCCGTCTGCAGCTGTCTCTTCAATTTTACCTGAAACTTAGATCTCTCTCAGAACATACTTTACACGATGCAGTTTTTCATCCCCAGCATGCTCGTTTGTTCGAGATCCGTCCCTCTTGCATCCGAACCTTCGGTCTTCGTTTGGCGGCCGTAGCTCGTGATGCAGGGCTCGACTTGTCACTCGTTGGAGAGACCAGGGGCTTTGAGGATCCCCCATGGCACCCTCTTGGTGTCATGGTTGATACCAGCTTTACATCTTTTGACAAGTCCTCAACCCCTGCTTCAGTATACCAGCAGCTCTTCGCTGAACACCGTTACGTCAATGCAGACTTTATTCCTGTTTTCACCGATGGATCTAAGGCGGCTGGTGTCGTTGGATGCGCCGCCGTCTGCATTGACGAAGTTTCTGTTGCCCGCATTCCCGCCGAGGCCACGGTGTTTTCGGCGGAGATGCATGCTGTGTATCTTGCACTTGTTCACGTGCAGTCGAGCTCTCATCAGCGTGCTATTGTGTACACTGATTCGTTGAGTGTTGTGCAATCTTTGTCATCTTTGGATTTCTCTGGCCACCCACTTCTTTTTACCGTACGGAGACTTCTTCGTTCTTTGCTCGAGGCTGATGTCCAGATTCGGTTCTGCTGGATTCCTGGGCATGTCGGGATCCCAGGGAACGAGTCTGCTGATGCTGCTGCTAGATCTGCCTCTTCTTTGGTTGTCACACCGTTGCCACTGTTCCACCGTGATTTTCGCTTTCTTGTTCACGATCATATCAGACGAACGTGGCGGGGTCTGTGGGACCAACAGGTGGAGAATAAACTGCACCGTGTTAAACCCATCCTTGGAGTCTGGAAATCATCGTGTCGCCGGAACCGTAGGGAAGAAGTTGTTCTTGCGCGTCTCCGCATTGGGCATTGTCGCTTCACGCATAGCTATTTGCTGTGTGGCGACGCTGCCCCAATGTGTGAGGCGTGCGACTGTTTACTCACCGTCTCTCATGTATTGTGCAGTTGTGTTCGTTTTTGTAATCATCGGTTTCACTATTTTCAGTCTCATCTGCTGGACGAGGACGCAGCTACGCTTCAAAAGCTTTTGGGCGACCACTGCGACACTTTCGCAGTATTTTCCTTTTTAAAACAGATTAACGTTTTAAAACTTATTTAAAAAAAAAAAAAAAAGTTATATAATAAATATAATAGTAAATTAATAAAGTTATATATAAACCTAATTAACTAGTCTTCACAACATCTTTCATCATCCTCTTTTCTAACTCTTACAAAGCCTGTCTGCTCTTAATCATTTCACCCCGCTTTTAAAAATCATTAGCTGATAGTTCTATGTCTGGCGCTCTTTGGCCAAGCCTGACCCTTGCGCCACTAAAATCAATTAACTAACTAACTTCTGGTCCGTATCTCGGATAAGGTAAGGACGGTACGCTTGTTCTAGCCCTGTGGCTCTTTCCCTTTCCTGAAATCAGTAGCCTCAAATTAGGGATAGGCGATTGATTATATCTAATTCTTAGAATGACATTTGCAGAATTATATCTTCCAGTGAGTTGCTCACGAAGGTCGTTAACCGCCAAACAAAAAAAGAAAAAAGATCATATTTTGCCCGTAATATATTTAGATTTTCTCACAAGCATAAGGATTAAATGAAAAACGGGCACTGTTTCAAAAGTTTACTACTAAGTAACGATTAGTAATGACACTTTATTTATTCTCTTTTTTAAAGGAAATTATGGTACAAACACCAATTTTTAGCATGCCCTGAGAGTTACATAGCTCTGTGCCTATGTTGTTGGAAATATGTTGGCTGCCCCGGTGGCGCAGTGGTCTAAGGCGCTGGCCTCTGATCATTCGTCCGTAAGGGGTCCGGGTTCGAATCCCGGTTAGGCATGGATGTTGTGTTTGTCTTACGGCACTGGCTCTCTCCCTTCCCTGGAATTAGTGACCCTAAATTAGGGACGGGCGACTGCTTATAGCCCATTGAGTTGCTCACGGTGGTCGTTAAAATACGTTGTGTTTGCAAGTAGCACATATAACGAGAAACAAAAAATGGATATGTTCCAAATTGCATTTTTGTGGAGTGGGGACATTCTGTGTCAGAACATAAGATTTTGCAAGCAAGTGTCCATCTTTTTTTTTTTTTTTTTTTTTTTTTTAGTTGAAGTACATATTGACAATAAAATGTAGAAACTTGCATGTTGATAAAATATAATTTCAGTCGCACCACCCCATATGTAAGATGTTGTCAAGGAATATTTAACAATGTACTGAATTTATTTAAAATTACCCTAAAAAAGAATTTTGTATAAAATTTCTTCCATATGGAAAAATACTCAGATTTGAAATTCTAATAATTTCAACAAACTGTAAGCAATTTAATAACTGCAACTTTCATTATCATTATAATTTTTCATAAGTGAAAGTTAACTAGATGGACCGAATTTCAATTTTCTACCCCATCAAACATGTAAAAGTCGGAAAACAAATGAAAAAAGCGCGGTGTTACAGTCTTTTAAGTAAATTTTTTATCCCAAAATCTTTAGCATCCCAGAACATTCAGCTTTGAGCAAACCCGATCTTTCACGTATAGCTAGAGATCATCTCCTAGCAATCTACCTACTTGACCCAGTTCAACCCGAATAATCACTCTTATAGCAGTCCCTAACATAGCAGACCACACTCCAAAAATCAAATATAAACTCCAAATATCCTTGTGGTTAGTAGAATAAACCCATCGCAGAAATTAGTTTAATTAAAACAATGAATTGCAAATTCCTTTATAAACAAAGAAATCTTCATAGATAGAAGACTGTAAATCTTCTTAAGAGACATTTTAAACCTTGAAAGCTCACAGATTTGGTTATCTTATCATCCTCTATCCAAGAAACATCATCAGGAGGGGTAAAACAAGTCTTCCTAAAAATACAGGGACAATAAAACTCCCACCGTCGATTTGTTTTACCCCTCCTGAAATCTCTCCATTTCCACCTAGTATTCCAGAATATACTACTCGTAAATAAACGTAAAATATGATCAAAGAACTCAAAATTATGCCCCCGCTTGCTACCAAATCTCTTACTACTATGCTACTTAAAACTATTCACTTCATAGCAAATCCTAAACGCGGGGGCATTCCTCCCATTGAAAGCATCCCGATTACTACTACCTTTCTATAGTCATTCATAAAATCTCCCACCAATCTCATTCCTCACATTTCGAACATAATTACGACCATCCCTACCACCATCGCATAAAGAAAAAAATATAAAATTCACGCAAACCCCCCAACTGTGTCTCAACATTTATTCACCCTGTATGCTGAATAGAAGAATAAGCTATTAGTCTTCGCAAATCTATTTGGCCAAAAGCTCCTATTACGCCTACCCCCAATCTAACTATTTCTACTCCTCACCCAACCACCCCCACGCATTTACCATGATTTGAGAAATTCTAAGCCACGTCATTTTTTCTCATCTTGTGATTTGACAGGAAATGTTCTCGCCTCGCGACATATTACTGGAAGTGCAATAACGGTAGCTGATAACCCTATTCCGCAGAACACATATATTTTAAAGCATAAGCAAGTTAATGTTCCTTAAATCTACATGTATGTGGAGACACTGCATTATGTGCTCTAGCAGTCTGAGAAATTAGGAATGTTTTTTTTCGTTTTCGAGGTATGTGCATTTTCAGTGTGATACTTATTTACCGTAGAGTTCTTTTGCAAGCATATATAAAGTATTGTTTTAATATAGTTATGAAATTAAACTTACCGAAGTGTGCACAAATAGATCACTAATGTACCATTGTATGATAGATGCTACATAAAAGAGAAGTTTAGCTATGCCTTAACGGGTACCCCCGTTATTGCAGTAAAGCATATGGTGCTGTTGTTACATGTTGCATGGAGAAATAACAGCCGGCATCGAAAAAAATCACACCTGATAAATAATTCACACCAATAATTGCCTGAAATTTAAAGTTTCACATATAAGAAAAGTTAATTATTTCGAAATGATCACACAGCCTTGTGAAAGGGCTCTCAAAAACTTATAAAAGGTTATCAAAGTATTCTGTGTTTCCATAGTTTTTCTCAAGTGTTTCTCCAAAATGCTCTGTAAAAGTATTTTTTTTTAATCTTTTATGCGCTTTACAAATGTTTCGTAGTATTTATGTGTATGTATCTTTCAACACGGTAAACGGTTTCATAGCACACTGGGCTCCGAAAAAATGGTTTATTTCATACATTTACTGTAGGTTATACATCGACATAGCACCGAAGGGACAGCTGTTCATCCAGCTGATGGGGAGTGGCGACCCCACGGCCCGAGCCGACAGTAGTGTTTAAAATCTTTTTCCATTTGTGATTGTTGTTGTTGTTACCTCGCCACGCTCCCGCCTCAGTCCTGTGGGTTGCTGAGGTTGTGATTATGCGCCAGCCCTTTCCTCACTTTCCTGTCTTTGCTTTCTTCTCCACTCCCTGTTCTTCCTTTTTCTCTATTTTCTACTCCTCTTCCCTTACTTTTTCATTTTCTGTTCCTTCTTCGTTTCTTCGGGCTGGTTAGCTAGACCTACCTGCACGTTTGCCGTGTGCGGTGACCCGTACAGGTGGAAAAGGGGATGCTGGAGGCTGAGGTTACTGGGGGCCAGGCTATAGTTGTCACCAGTCGCCAACACTCCTCTTTGCCCCCTGCTTCACCCTAAACGGGAGGCTAGGAACTAACCTACTCCTAGTCAATCGGCTTGTCATTTCGTACGACGGGGTGAGTTTGGGGATAGTGTGGGCATGCCAAAGGGGTATTACCAAGACCCGGGAAAGTCGAGGTACTCGCTGAGCGCATGTCTGCACGATCAACATGCTATATCCGCCGCCTAACCCTAGGGCCGTGTCCTGCGCCCATGTTGGCCTGCGGACCTCCGGCTCTCCCCTGTTGGGCTCGGTAGTGGGCGGGGAAGCTGGCGGATGAATTTTTTCGCATTATATATGGATTCTTCAAATATTCCCCCTTCTGTCAAACTAAAGAAATCTTTGGACACGGATCCTAACCCCACCAATAAGAAACTGCGTACTTTGCCGCCGGACACTGCCCGATTTTTTATCATCCATGCCCGGGAAGATTCTTACAAGCTTGGCTCCAAATCTCCCTTCTGGATTCAAAAGCCCTGCAAGGAGCGGTTGCGTCACCAACCAGTGTGAAGAAGTTAAAATCGGGAGATATATTGGTGGAAATGTCAAGTCCACGCCATGGTTCATTGCTCTTGGGCGTCTCCAACTTGGGTGGTGTCCCTGTGGACATCAAACCTCATCAGTCCCTGAATTCATCCAGAGGTGTCATCTCCGAGCGCGACCTCGTGGATGTTTCAGAGGAAGAATTTCTTGAGGAGCTTGCCAACCAAGGTGTCACAGCGGTTCGTCGGATCAAGTTCCGCCGAAACGGGGAGCTGGTCAACTCCAGAACAGTGATTCTGACCTTTGATCGCCCGACTCTTCCATCTTCCATCCATGCGGGCTATTTGAACTGCTCTGTGCGCCCGTACATTCCTAACCCCTTCGTTGCTACCGATGCCAAGTGTACGGGCACTCCCAGCAGTCTTGCCGTGGTGCTGCTACTTGCAATCGTTGCGGTTCACACGACCATCTTCAATCTGACTGCTCTGCTGCAGCTGCCCATTGTGCGAACTGCAAAGGCGACCATGCTGCCAATGCCAAGAACTGTCCGAAGTGGATTGAGGAGCGGAAGATTCAGGAGGTTAAGACACTTGAACACCTGTCCTACCCTGAAGCTCGACGGAAGGTCGTTCCCGCAGCTCCAAGCGCACGCACCTACTCTTCCGTTGTAGCTCCTAAAACATCCATTGCCACTCAGACAGACATCACTATACCAAAAGACTGCCCTTTCTCTCTCGAGGATATTTATGCTGCTGGGCTGAAGGCCCTTCGACTTTCCACCACTGACAGTCTATCTTTGCCACCACAGACCAATGCTCGGGGTCCTGCATCCTCGCCCAAGCGCGCTGTTGCAGAACAGGTTTCCCGTTCTACGAGCCCTGATCCCTCGCCTGCTAGACACAAAGGCAAGGCCAAACAATCCTCAGCCACTAAATCTCAAACAAAGGTTCAAGCCGGAACGAATCAGTCCCGGTCTTCATCCTCCAGACACCCCCCAGTCCTTCCCCCGGTTACCACGCTGCCGAGGGGCACTGCAGACCAGACTGAGGAATTCATGGACTCCGAGGCCTTCTAGGCCTCTTCAGTTCATTTGACCCACGTTTCTTTCTTTCTATCTACCCCTCAAATCATGGTTTCAGTCGTTCAATGGAACTGTCGAGGTTTTCGGACAAAATATGACGACGTCAAACATCTGCTTTCGTCGTACTCTCCGGTGTGCCTTTGCCTCCAGGAGACAAAACTTAAACCATCAGACCTGCTCTCGGTTCGAGGCTACAGTGCATTTCGGAAAGATAATGTTTCAGGAGATATAGCTTGCGGGGGAGTTGCCATTCTTGTCCCCCACAGTGTTCCAGTTTCTCCCGTTGCGGTCTCAACATCTTTACAAGCCGTTGCGGTGCGTATCTCCATGCCTGTGCCTCTAACCGTTTGCAGCGTCTATCTGCCGCCGGATGAGGACGTGAGCGTGTCCGTTCTTGAGAGCTTAGTTGGGCAGCTGCCGTCACCTGCTCTTCTTCTGGGTGACTTCAATGCTCATAATCCATTGTGGGGTAGTGTCAGAACAGACGTACGAGGCCGTAGGATCGAATCTCTTCTGTCCTCGACCTCCCTGTGCCTTTTTAACACCGGAGCTGACACTTATTTCCACGAGCCTACACGAAGTTTCAGTGCGATCGATTTATCTTTGGGTTCACCATCAGTTATTGCTGACTGGTCGTGGACGGTGTGCAACGACCTCCATGGGAGCGACCACTTTCCAATTGTACTTGGCTATAATGAGAGCGTGCCATCTTCTGCTTCCCGCCCTCCTCGATGGAGGATGGATCGTGCCAAGTGGGAGGTCTTCACATCGTCCGCAGTGATACCTTCTGTCATGGTGACCCGAGGGTCAATCGATGCAACTGTTACTGATGTCACCACGTGTATCATTCAGGCAGCGGATCTCTCTATCCCAAAGACATCAACGACGCTCCCAAGACGTCCGAAACCTTGGTGGACCTCTGATTGCACAGCGGCTAGGAGAGCTCAACATAAGGCCTGGTGTACATTTCGGCGGTATCCAACCGATGCTAATCTCGTTGAATTTAAAAGAGCAAAATCTTACGCTCGGTTGGTGCGTCGACGAAGCAAGAGGGAGTCTTGGATAAAGTACGTTTCATCGATCAATTCACGTGCCAGTTCAAAAACTGTTTGGGAAAAAATTCGTAGGATTCGGGGAAACTGTGGTTCCCATCAGATCTCTATTCTCGAGAGTAACGGCTGCACGTATGCTGAAGTCGGGGAGATAGTGGATTGTTTGGGTAGGGCGTTTGCCTCTGTTTCCAGTTCTGAGGCGTACCCTCTCTCCTTTCAGAGGACTAGACCAGCTGCTGAGCGCCAGAGACTCTCCTTTGCGCCTTTTCATAACACCGAGTATAACTCCCCCTTCAGCATGTTTGAACTCCGAGTGGCTCTGCATCGGTCCGGTGCAACATCTGTAGGTCCCGATGGCATCCACTATGACATGATCCGTCATCTATCGCAGTCGTCTCTCGAGAATCTGTTAGTGCTTTTCAACCGCATTTGGTTGGAGCACAGTTTCCCGGACTCCTGGCGAAAAGCTTTTGTTTTACCTTTTCCCAAGCCTGGCAAAGACCCCAAGTCTCCCTCTAGTTACCGGCCAATTGCCCTCACTAGCTGTCTGTGCAAAATCCTTGAACGCATGGTTAATTCTAGGCTAATTTACTTCCTAGAAGAACATCAAATTCTGTCGCCATCACAAAGCGGCTTCCGTCGTCATCGTTCAGCTCCTGACCATCTCCTGCTCCTTGAGACGTCTGTTCGAGAGGCATTCGTGCGTAGGCAGCACCTGGTGTCTGTCTTTTTTGACATCGAAAAAGCTTACGATAGAGCGTGGCGTCACGGTATCCTCCGTGACCTCCACGAGAGTGGGTTGCGGGGAAACCTGCCAACCTTCATTGCCAACTTCCTTCGTAACCGTGTGTTCCAGGTGCGCCTGGGTACAACACTCTCTGCCTTCTTCCATCAAGAACAAGGTGTTCCTCAAGGCAGCATTCTTTCGGTGACTCTATTCATCCTCCGCATTAATTGTTTGCTTAAAAATCTTCCTCCTACGGTTTCGACTACCATTTATGTTGACGACCTTCACATCTTCTGCTCGTCATCAAGCATGCATTTCATTGAAAGGCAGCTGCAGTCTGCAATTAACCAGATAGTTAAAGCGGCTAACAACAATGGTTTCGTTCTTTCTGCTGAAAAGACAGCGTGTGTCCATTTCTGCCGGAGGCGTGGCCTCCACCCCGATCCAGAGCTCTATTTGGACCATGCAGCCATTCCGGTTTTGCCGGAAACCAAGTTCCTTGGTTTGACCGTCGACCGTGCGCTCACCTTTCGCTCGCACGTTCGACGACTCCGCACTTCCTGTCTGAGAGCTTTGTCAATCCTCAAGATCCTCGCCTCAGTCTCCTGGGGTGCAGACAGGACTTCCTTGTTCCGTATTTACCATTCTCTCATTCGGTCTAAACTGGATTATGGCTGTATGGTGTATGGCTCTGCGCGTCCTTCCGTTCTCCGGCCGTTGGATACCATCCACCATCAAGCGCTGCGTCTTTGTACAGGAGCATTTCGCACGTCACCCATTCCCAGCCTTTATGCCGACGCGAACGAACCGTCGCTACATTTACGCCGTCTGCAGCTGTCTCTTCAATTTTACCTGAAACTTAGATCTCTCTCAGAACATACTTTACACGATGCAGTTTTTCATCCCCAGCATGCTCGTTTGTTCGAGATCCGTCCCTCGTGCATTCGAACCTTCGGTCTTCGTTTGGCGGCCGTAGCTCGTGATGCAGGGCTCGACTTGTCACTCGTTGGAGAGACCAGGGGCTTTGAGGATCCCCCATGGCACCCTCTTGGTGTCATGGTTGATACCAGCTTTACATCTTTTGACAAGTCCTCAACCCCCGCGTCAGTGTACCAGCAGCTCTTCGCCGAACACCGTTACGTCAATGCAGACTTTATTCCTGTTTTCACCGATGGATCTAAGGCGGCTGGTGTTGTTGGATCCGCCGCCGTCTGCGTTGACGAAGTTTCTGTTGCCCGCATTCCTGCCGAGGCCACGGTGTTTTCGGCGGAGATGCATGCTGTGTATCTTGCACTTGTTCACGTGCAGTCGAGCTCTCATCAGCGTGTTATTGTGTACACTGATTCGTTGAGTGTTGTGCAATCATTGTCATCTTTGGATTTCACTGGCCACCCCTTCTTTTTACCGTACGGAGACTTCTTCGTTCTTTGCTCGAGGCTGATGTCCAGATTCGGTTCTGCTGGATTCCTGGGCATGTTGGGATCCCAGGGAACGAGTCTGCTGATGCTGCTGCTAGATCTGCCTCTTCTTTGGTTGTCACACCGTTGCCACTGTTCCACCGTGATCTTCGCTTTCTTGTTCACGATCATATCAGACGAACGTGGCGAAGTCTGTGGGACCAACAGGTGGAGAATAAACTGCACCGTGTTAAACCCATCCTTGGAGTCTGGAAATCATCGTGTCGCCGGAACCGTAGGGAAGAAGTTGTTCTTGCGCGTCTCCGCATTGGGCATTGTCGCTTCACGCATAACTATTTGCTGTGTGGCGACGCTGCCCCAATGTGTGAGGCGTGCGACTGTTTACTCACCGTCTCTCATGTTTTGTGCAGTTGCGTTCGTTTTCGTCATCATCGGTTTCACTATTTTCAGTCCCATCTGCTGGAGGAGGACGCAGCTATGCTTCAAAAGCTTTTGGGCGACCACTGCGACACTTTCGCAGTATTTTCCTTTTTAAAACAGATTAACGTTTTAAAACTTATTTAAAAAAAAAAAAAAAAAAAAAAAAAAAAAAAAGTTATATTATAATGGTAAATTAATGAAGTTATATATAAACCTAATAAACTAACTAGTCTTCACAACATCTTTCATCATCCTCTTTTCTAACTTTCACCAAGCCTGTCTGCTCTTAATCATTTCACCCCGCTTTTTAAAATCTTTAGCTGATAGTTCTGTGTCTGGCGCTCTTTGGCCAAGCCTGGCCCTTGCGCCACTAAAATCAATTAACTAACTAACTAACCAAATACATCGACATAGGATTATACATTGACATTTCATACATTTTCTGTGATTATACATCCATGGAGTTTCTACATCAAATATTTTAAGTATATCTGCATTCTGTCGTATTGCCATGGCACTTGTCCAGCAGCAGTGATGAAAGAATCTGCAAATTCATCACGGTACTTGTTTGCAGCTCTTCCACATTGCGGCACTAACGTTATCTCCATGTCTTCCAATCCCTGGATGGTAAGGGTGTCCTCAAAATTATTTCAGTCTCTTCGGCGGACATAGTTATATAATACACAACAGGCCTTCCTAATATCTGCCGATAAATACACATTTACATTCATAGATTTATGAAATATTTTCCATTTATTCGAAAGAATGCCAAAGGCACATTCGATGTATCTCCGAGCTCTAGACAGTCGGTAGTTAAAAACTCTCTTCTTTTGAGGAAATTGTCGTCCACCGTAAGGTCGCATTATGTGACAGAGCAAATGCCTCATCTACCACAAATACGAAAGGCATCGGTACGCCATTAGTACCAGGTAACAGTTCATTATCAGGAATGCAAAGGGAATTCTTCCATGTTTTTCCATAACGTTTGAACGTTTGAGAATTGTGGAATCAGATTCTTTACCATAAGATCCTATATCAACATATGTGAAGCAATAGGAGTCGGCAACAGCCAAAAGTATATATCAACAATGCTTATAGTTGAAATGAAGAGAACCAGTCCCAGTCGGTTTCACAATTCAAATGTGTTTGCCATCTATAGCACCCAAACAATTCGGAAAGTTCGCATTTTTTGCAAAGCTGACTGCAATTTCGCGCCACTTTTCTTCAGATGGTACAGCCATGCATTCATCTTTCAGTATTCCCTAAATACTATTACATACTTCTTTTACAATGCCACTTGCTATTGATACTCCAATTCTGTACGTGTAATGCAAATCTGTAAGACTGCATCCACTGCCTAGATACCTGAAAGATGGAAATTGTTTTGAGAAGTTCAGTAACAAATTTCAAGGGTATCGAACATATAATTAATTTGGTAAATTTGCATTTCATAAGTAATTCATCTTGACAAGGGCGGATTCAGAATTTGATACATGCCAAATAATGCGGGAGTAAAATCATACGCACAACAGAATAAAAACTTTGCATTTAATTAATAGACCCTAGACCTATGCCCAGGCCTAAGATGTCTTAATTAATATTTAGTGCCTTATACCAAACTTTTGCAGTTGTCAACCATTATCAATACACTGCTGGATGTCACTCCCTCATGTTTTCGAATTTCATCCACCCATCTTCCACGTGATCTTCTTTTGGGTATTTTCCTGTTCCTTGGAATCCAATGTAAATTTTCGGTTGGAAACCACCCAAAATAAGACCAAGTGGGAGATGAGTTGAAGAAATGAGAGAGAGAGAGAGAGAGATTATCAATGCCATACTGAAAAGTGTCTGTATTTCAATCATTGAACTGAGAAGACAAGGGGATAATGAGTAAAGGTTATTATTTAACTCACCTTCGTTTTGCTGATGACGTAACAGGAGACATAACTGATGTGCAATGCTTTTTCAAGATATGAAGATTTTCGATCCATGGGAAAAAGCTGTAGATAATCGATACCTACATTTACCTTAGACAATAGATATTAAGCAAAGGTCACATTCATGAAAAAATTAATCGGCGTATAAAACTTGGCTGGAGAGTTTTTGGAAGAAACAGTACAATTAAAAAAAAAAATACAAAGGCTGCGGACAAATGAAAGAAGCGTGGTGAGATGCATGCTTGCAGGAAAGATAAGAAGAGGAACTCGTGGATCAGGAAAAAGACACGAGTGCAAGGCATCGTGATCAGAATAATATCCCTGAAATGGCAATGGGCTGGACATATTGAGAGAAGAATTGACCAACGACGGGCAACCGAAATTTTATACTGGACACAAAGGGACAGAAAAAGAGCCAGAAGAGACTACATGGGAGATGGATTTATGAAATTCGAAAGCATGCCGGAGTAACATGGAGGAGGAGAGTGGCTCAAGACAGACAGTTGTGGAGAAAACTTAGGAAGATCTTCATCCAGCAGTACATTGATAATGGTTGACGATGTTGCTATATATATAAGGTATGACGTACCTGATATATTTCAATATAAGATACGCAACATACAATTTACGTAACTTATACTAAAATTTTATGCATCCAAAACAAAAAACAAAAAATTACTTTACACGGTTGCCCGTAAACCGTCACACAGGAAAACTTCCACACGCCATTCAGCTACTTGGAAAACTGCCACACAGGAAAACTTCGTGTTTCATTAAGGGGCCGGGCACAAATTGCTGTTCCTCCGAGGGGCACTTTGAATGTGTGGCAGTTTCCCAAGTTTCAGAATTATGTGTGTCAGTTTTCCAATGTGCCTAACGACGAAAAGTAGCTCTTTTGTTTGTCTGAATTTTTCATGCCGGTTCATACGAGTTTAGGGCAATTGGCCACAAAAGTTCAAGAGCGAGGAGGAAGGAGGGCATAAATATTGCCGTTTCTTGGCCTGTATTAAGAACTGAATGCGGGACTCCAAACAAATTTCGAGAAAACGTTCTAAGCAAACCAAGCGAGAACTACTGTACTTTAATTTGAAGAAATAAGTTGCTATGACTTAGTACATTTCATAAAACCACAGTGTTCGACGAAACAAAGGAATTACAGCATGACTCATGCTGCGTGCAGAAAAGGACGATACAGTGGGATTTTTAAATAACGCTTCGCTTTAACTTAGGGGCTAACAGTGATGCATTCAGGCATCTTTTAGGGTGTTCTTAGCACCCCCCCCCGAAAGTCCATGAACGCCCTCCCCAGGGATCTTGGACGATCTCCCTTATATGTAGTCTAATTGTTTTCGTTTATAGCTGAATATTTGGAGAAATTAATTAAAAACTTAAGAAAACGAAGGAAAATGTAAAATTAATATTACTAAATAATATTAATAATATTGCGTTTTTACTTAGGCACGAAATATTAATTCACAGGCCCTAGACCCTTTAACCAGTTTTTATTCTGACTGTGTCATGTTCATAACCTTTATATATCGGCACAAGCTAATATGTTGCAGTTATTAAAATTTTCTGAAAAGAGCAGGCCCAGGGCCTTATAATTATTGTTTCGTGCCTTAGTAAAAGCGCAATATTATTAACTTGAGTTGATACGTAAATGCTGTGAATATGACAGTGGCAGAGTAAAAACTATTAAAAAGACCTAAGCCTAAGGCCTATGAATTAATAATTACTGCCTAAGTAAAAGCACACTGATATTAACTTGACTTGATATGTAAACGTTATGAATATTACATCAGTGAAATAAAAACTGTTAAAAAAGTCTGGGCCCAGGACTTATGAATTAATATTTAGTGCTTAAATAAAAGCGCAATGCTATTGCTTTGATTTGATACGTAACCGTTATGAATATGAACTCGGCGGATTAAAAGCTGTTAAAAAGGCGAAGGTGTAGGGCCTATGACATAAGCAAATTAAAAGAAAAATATTACTACCTTGACATGTTTTTATGTAAATGTTTAGAGCCTAAGTAAACTAAAAGCGCAGCGTTATTAAAGAATCCCACTTTATCGTCCTTTTCTGAACACAGCATGCGTCATCCTGTTATTCCATTGTTTCGTCGAAAACTGTAGTTTTAAGAAATGTACTAAGTCACGGCAATTTATTTCTTCAAATTAAAGTACAGTTCTCGCTTGGCTTGCTTAGAACGTTTTCTCGTAATTTGTTTGTAGTTTTCAATTCTCAATATAGGCCAAGAAACGGCAATGTATATTACTTCCCCTTCCTTGACCTTTTGCGACCAGCTGCCCTAAACTCGTATGAATTTGCATGAAAATTCGGACAAACATAAAGAGTTTCTTCCCACTGTTTGGCACCTTAGAAAACTAAAACACATAATTCGAAAACTTGGAAAACTGCCCCACTGGAAAACGGCCACACATTCAAAGTGTTCCTCGGAGGAACAGCAATTTGTGCCCGTCCCCTTAATGAAAAACATATGGAAGTTTTCCTGTGTGGCAGTTTTCCTGTGTGGCGGTTTACAGTGAACCATTTTATACCCTCAACCCCAAAACATCCAAAAATAGTTTATGGGCACGCCACTGATTATGATATACTAATTAAGTTATGAAGAAAGTAATGAGGTATTTCAATGTTGCTTATGCATATTACATTATTCTTTACAGGGAGTGAATTGCAAAAATAATGGAGAAATGTTCGCGATGCATACATCAAATATATGAAGGCCAGAAATGAATAATCAAAGTCAGGAAAGGCGGCAAACCACAGAAGATCATATGTTTTCGCGGATCAGCTGTCTTTTTAAGGAAGCTTCAGGTCATGCGACCAACAGTTTCCAACTACCCAGTCATCAGAGGCGGATATGGTGTGCCAGTCATCTGAGAGTACTGATGTGATTGTAGACTCATCGCCACCCACCGCTCTGAACAGTCTGCTAAAATTCCAAAACGGAAGCGAAACAGCATAGAAGAAAAGCTCAAATTTTCTGGACCATAAATCAGAAGAGGATGAAGACAGATAATTTCTGCTTTCGTTACTGCTAACTGTGGGACGCATGGATGACGATGAGAAAATAGAGTTCAGGCTCGAAGTGCTCAATGTTATCAAAAACAGAAAGCGAAAAAAACGTATTCCTCCTTCCACGCCAGTTCATCAGTTTTTTTGGGAATACTTTCTTAAAAACAATACCCACCCCAGCTAATTTAATACCCCGTAATTTTCCTAATTTTCCATTCTGGCAAAATAATTCCTCTTATACAGGACAACAACATCCACATTCATCGTCTCAGTTTCCCCAAGAGCGTCCCATTCATCCCGGAATGTTGTCTGGTATGACGCAAGGTAGCGGATCATGTAACACAAAAACTTCGTCCACCATCTCGTTAGCTTGTGCGTCGCCGGTGATAAGTGTGGGTTCGACTAACTCAGATTGCTCGAAAGAATCAGAAGGAACCTTAGATTCATTGAATTAACACAATATATATTATACATGCAATGTACGTATGATAGTAGTTGGCACCAAAGTATAATGCCTCTCAAAGTTAAATGAATAAAAAGCATAAAATCAGTTGATTCTATAATTTTCTTTACACAGGAGCAAAATAGATCACACCTCACCTCCAAGTAAGTAGTTATAGTTATTTAAAAAACAAACCTTCACAAAGAAAAAAAAATATTCAGTTATAAAACTTCAACCTTTAATATTCCGATAAAGTTCTTTGAAATCACAGTCAGAAAAGTACCCCCGCACGGGGATAACTGGTTTTCCAGTTATTTGGGGAGCGGCGCCCCCACGGCCCGAGCTGACCTTGTGACGGTTTTTTGCTTTCTTGTTTTTGTGCTTTCACGTTACTGCAGGGACAGCTGTTCATCCAGCTGATGGGGAGTAGCGACCCCACGGCCCCAGCCTACATGTTATGTTTGATTCTTCCCATTACAACTTTGTGTTGCCACCACCTTGACAGCACCCGCCTCAGTTGTTGGTTGCTGAGGTTGTGATTATGCGCCAGCCCTTTCCTTTCCTCTGGCTTTCCTCCCCCTTTCCTGTTTTTACTTTCTTCTCCACTACCTGTTCTTCTTTTCTACTCCATTTTCTACTCGACTTGCTTCTCCATTTTCTGTTCCTCTCTTGTTTTTCCGGGCTGGTTTGCTAGACCTACCTGCACGTTTGCCGTGTGCGGTGACCCGTAAGGTGGAAAAGGGGATGCTGGAGGCTGAGGTTTCTGGTGGCCAGGTTGTTGTTGTCGCCAGTCGCCAACACTCCTCTTTGACCCTGCTTCACCCTAAACGGGCGGCTAGGAACTAACCCACTACTAGTCAATCGGCTTGTTTCGTACAACAGGGTGAGTTTGGGGATAGTGCGGGCATGCCAAAGGGGTGTTACCGAGACCTGGGAAAGTCTCGGTTCTCGCTGAGCGCATGTCTGCACTATCAACATGCTAAATCCGTTGCTTAACCCTAGAGTCGTGTCCTGCGTCCAATTGGGCTTGCGGACCTCCGGCTCTCCCCTGTTGGGCTCGGTTGTGGGCGGGGAAATCGGCGGACGAACTTTTCACTTCTATTCATGGCTAACCAAAAAATTTCCCAAGAACTTCAAACAAAGCGGCCCATTGAGGAAGGGTCACCCCTCCCAACAAGAAACCTACACCTGATTCTGCCAATGTTCGGTTCTTTTGCATCCACTCCTTGGATGCTTCAAACCCATTAAACACCAGAAGCCCCTTCTGGATAAATAAAGCATTGCAATCAATTGCCAGCTCTCCAAAGAGCGTTAAGAAGCTCCAATCTGGAGATCTTCTTGTCGAGTCCCAGATATGCTACAGTGCTTTTTAACACCACATCTTTTTTAGATTGTCCAGTAAAAGTTACCCCTCACGGCTACCTCAATTCCTCACGAGGTGTTATCTCTTCTCAAGACCTTCTGGAGTGCAGTGACCAAGAACTTCTAGAGGAACTGAAAGACCAACAAGGGAGTGGAGTCCGGCGCATCCTATTTCGGCGAAATGGCCAATCTGTCCCATCTCGAAACATCATACTGACCTTTAACACCCCATCCCTGCCAACATCAATCAAGGCAGGGTATCTACACCTTGAAGTGCGCCCCTTCATACCAAGTCCTCTACGTTGCTTCAAATGCCAAGCATATGGTCACTCCCAGCAGTCTTGCAGGAGCACTGCTCGGTATGGGCGTTGTACTGCAACAGACCATACTTTGCAAGATTGCCATGCCGAAGCCGAGCTGTGCTTCAACTGCAAGGGATCTCATGCAGCATCATCGAGAGACTGTCCAAAGTGGAAAGAGGAAAAAGAGATCCAACGCATTAAGACCGTTGAAGGAATCTCCTACCCAGAGGCCAGAAGAAAGGTCGCTCCAAATCAATCAAATCGGCGATCCTATGCATCAGCGGTTGTTGCAAGGACTACAGTCGGTACACAGACTGATAGCCAAATCCCAGTGAATTGTCCCTACAAGCTAGACGACATCATAGCTGCTGGTCTGGCAGCACTGCAATCCCGAGCTAGGGACGCGAAAGCTCCAACAACCACTGTGCCTAAACCTGCTGCAACTAACACCAGCACCACCGGGACTTCAACAACCCCGGGAGGAAAGAGAAAGGAAAAGGAGAAGAAATCTCCAAACTCCCATCATAAGAACCAGGATCGGGCAAGATCATCTGCGACACAGGAACCAAAATACCGCCCCATTTTACCACCAGAGACTACAGGGCGTCGGACAAAACAGTCCCAAGCGCAAATGGACATTGCTGACGAAATGATGGAATCGGACAACTATTAGTTGTCCCAGTCTTTCTCGGGTTTTGTTTTTCGTTTTTTTTTTTTCTCATTCACCACAATTCAAACCATGGGTCAAATCGTTCAGTGGAACTGTCGAGGCTTTCGGACAAGACATGACGACGTGAAACATCTGCTTTCGTCATACTCTCCGGTGTGCCTTTGCCTCCAGGAGACAAAACTTAAACCATCAGACCTCCTTTCAGTTCGAGGCTACAGTGCATTTCGGAAAAATAATGTTTCAGGAGATATAGCTTGCGGGGGAGTTGCCATCCTTGTCCCCCACAATGTTCCAGTTTCTCCCGTTGCGGTCTCAACATCTTTACAAGCCGTTGCGGTGCGTATCTCCATGCTTGTGCCTCTAACTGTTTGCAGCGTCTATCTGCCGCCGGATAAGGACGTGAGCGTGTCCGTTCTTGAGAGATTAGTTGAGCAGCTGCCGTCACCTCCTCTTCTGGGTGACTTCAATGCTCATAATCCATTGTGGGGTAGTGTCAGAACAGACAAACGAGGCCGTAGGATCGAATCTCTTCTTTCCTCGACCTCTTTGTGCCTGTTTAACACCGGTGCTGACACTTACTTCCACGAGCCTACACGAAGTTTCAGTGCAATCGATTTATCTTTGGGTCAACCATCGGTTATGGCCGACTGGTCGTGGACGGTGTGTGACGATCTCCATGGAAGCGACCACTTCCCAATTGTACTTAGGTATAATGTGAGCGTGCCATCTTCTGCCTCCCGCCCTCCTCGTTGGAGGATGGATCGTGCCAAGTGGGAGGTCTTCACATCGTCCGCGGTGATATCTTTTACCATGGTGACCCGGGGGTCAATTGACGCAGCTGTTACTGATGTCACAACGTGTATCATTCAGGCAGCAGATCTCTCTATCCCAAAAACCTCAACTACGCTCCCAAGACGTCCGAAGCCTTGGTGGAACCCTGATTGCGCAGCGGCTAGGAGAGTTCAACATAAGGCCTGGTGTACTTTTCGGCGTTATCCGACCGATGCTAACCTTGTTAAATTTAAAAGAGCAAAATCTTACGCTCGGTTGGTGCGTCGACGAAGCAAGAGGGAGTCTTGGATGAAGTACGTTTCATCTATCAATTCACGTGCCAGTTCAAAAACTGTTTCGGAAAAAATTCGTAAGATCCGGGGAAACTATAGTTCCCGCCAAATTTCAATCCTTGAGAATAACGGCTGCACGTATGCTGAAGTTGGGGAGATTGTGGATTGCTTGGGCGAAGCGTTTGCCTCAGTTTCTGGTTCTCAGGCGTATCTCCCGCCCTTTCAGAGGATTAAAACAACCGCGGAACGCCAGAAAATCTCCTTTGCGCCTTTTTATAACACTCAGTATAACTCCCCCTTCAGCATGGTTGAACTTCGGGTGGCTCTGCATCGGTCCGGCGCAACATCTGTCGGTCCCGACGGCATCCACTATGACATGATCCGTCATCTCTCGCAGTCGTCTCTCGAGAATCTGTTAGTGCTTTTCAACCGCATTTGGTTGGAGCACAGTTTCCCGGACTCTTGGCGAAGAGCTTTTGTTTTACCTTTTCCCAAGCCTGGCAAAGACCCCAAGTCTCCCTCTAGTTATCGACCAATTGCCCTCACTAGCTGTCTGTGCAAAATCCTTGAACGAATGGTTAATTCCCGGCTAATTTATTTTCTTGAAGAACATCGAATACTGTCTCCATCACAAAGCGGCTTCCGTAGTCATCGTTCAGCTCCTGACCATCTCCTGCTCCTTGAGACGTCTGTTCGTGAGGCGTTCGTACGTAGGCAGCACCTGGTGTCTGTATTTTTTGACATCGAAAAAGCTTACGATAGAGCGTGGCGTCACGGTATCCTCCGTGACCTCCACGAGAGTGGGTTGCGGGGAAACCTGCCAACCTTCATTGCCAACTTTCTTCGTAACCGTGTGTTCCAGGTGCGCCTGGGTACAACGCTCTCCGCCTTTTTCCATCAAGAACAAGGTGTTCCTCAAGGCAGCATTCTTTCGGTGACTCTGTTCATCCTCCGCATTAATTGTTTGCTCAAAAATCTTCCTCCTACGGTTTCGGCTACCATTTATGTTGACGACCTTCACATCTTCTGTTCGTCATCCAGCATGCATTTCGTTGAAAGGCAGCTGCAGTCTGCAATTACCCAGATTGTTAAAGCGGCTAACAATAATGGGTTTGTTCTTTCTCCCGACAAGACAGCCTGTGTCCATTTCTGCCGGAGGCGTGGCCTCCATCCTGATCCAGAGCTCTATTTGGACCGTGCAGCCATTCCAGTTTTGCCGGAAACCAAGTTCCTTGGTTTGACCGTTGACCGTGCTCTCACCTTTCGCTCGCACGTTCGACGGCTAAGGACTTCCTGTCTGAGAGCCTTGTCAATCCTTAAGATCCTTGCCTCAGTCTCCTGGGGTGCAGACAGGACTTCTTTGTTCCGTATTTACCATTCTCTCATTCGGTCTAAGCTGGATTATGGCTGTATGGTGTATGGCTCTGCGCGTCCTACCGTTCTCCGGCCGTTGGATACCATCCACCATCAAGCGCTGCGTCTTTGTACGGGAGCATTTCGCACGTCACCCATTCCCAGCCTTTATGCCGACGCGAACGAACCGTCGCTTCATTCCCCGCACGGGGATAACTGGTTTTCCAGTTATTTGGGGAGCGGCGCCCCCACGGCCCGAGCTGACCTTGTGACGGATCATTTTTGTCATTTCGTCTTGAAACGATGACCGAAGGGACAGCTGTTCATCCAGCTGATGGGGAGTGGCGACCCCACGGCCCGAGCCGACAGTAGTGTTTAAAATCTTTTTCCATTTGTGGTTGTTGTTGTTGTTATCTCGCCACGCTCCCGCCTCAGTCCTGTAGGTTGCTGAGGTTGTAATTATGCGCCAGCCCTTTCCTCTCACTTTCCTGTTTTTGCTTTCTTCTCCACTCCCTGTTCTTCCTTTTTCTCTATTTTCTACTCCTCTTCCCTTTCTTTTTCATTTTCTGTTCCTTCTTCTTTTCTTCGGGCTGGTTAGCTAGACCTACCTGCACGTTTGCCGTGTGCGGTGACCCGTACAGGTGGAAAAGGGGATGCTGGAGGCTGAGGCTACTGGGGGCCAGGCTATAGTTGTCACCAGTCGCCAACACTCCTCTTTGCCCCCTGCTTCACCCTAAACGGGAGGCTAGGAACTAACCTACTCCTAGTCAATCGGCTTGTCATTTCGTACGACGGGGTGAGTTTGGGGATAGTGTGGGCATGCCAAAGGGGTATTACCAAGACCCGGGAAAGTCGAGGTACTCGCTGAGCGCATGTCTGCACGATCAACATGCTATATCCGCCGCCTAACCCTAGGGCCGTGTCCTGCGCCCATGTTGGCCTGCGGACCTCCGGCTCTCCCCTGTTGGGCTCGGTAGTGGGCGGGGAAGCTGGCGGATGAATTTTTTCGCTTTATATATGGATTCTTTAAATATTCCCCCTTCTGTCAAACTAAAGAAATCTTTGGACACTGATCCTAACCCCACCAATAAGAAACTGCGTACTTTGCCGCCGGACACTGCCCGATTTTTTATCATCCATGCACGGGAAGAATCTCACAAGCTTGGCTCCAAATCTCCCTTCTGGATTCAAAAAGCCCTGCAAGGAGCGGTTGCGTCACCAACCAGTGTGAAGAAGTTAAAATCGGGAGATATATTGGTGGAAATGTCAAGTCCACGCCATGGTTCATTGCTCTTGGGCGTCTCCAACTTGGGTGGTGTCCCTGTGGACATCAAACCTCATCAGTCCCTGAATTCATCCAGAGGTGTCATCTCCGAGCGCGACCTCGTGGATGTTTCAGAGGAAGAATTTCTTGAGGAGCTTGCCAACCAAGGTGTCACAGCGGTTCGTCGGATCAAGTTCCGCCGAAACGGGGAGCTGGTCAACTCCAGAACAGTGATTCTGACCTTTGATCGCCCGACTCTTCCATCTTCCATCCATGCGGGCTATTTGAACTGCTCTGTGCGCCCGTACATTCCTAACCCCCTTCGTTGCTACCGATGCCAAGTGTACGGGCACTCCCAGCAGTCTTGCCGTGGTGCTGCTACTTGCAATCGTTGCGGTTCACACGACCATCTTCAATCTGACTGCTCTGCTGCAGCTGCCCATTGTGTGAACTGCAAAGGCGACCATGCTGCCAATGCCAAGAACTGTCCGAAGTGGATTGAGGAGCGGAAGATTCAGGAGGTTAAGACACTTGAACACCTGTCCTACCCTGAAGCTCGACGGAAGGTCGTTCCCGCTGCTCCAAGCGCACGCACCTACTCTTCCGTTGTAGCTCCTAAAACATCCATTGCCACTCAGACAGACATCACTATACCAAAAGACTGCCCTTTCTCTCTCGAGGATATTTATGCTGCTGGGCTGAAGGCCCTTCGACTTTCCACCACTGACAGTTTATCTTTGCCACCACAGACCAATGCTCGGGGTCCTGCATCCTCGCCCAAGCGCGCTGTTGCAGAACAGGTTTCGCGTTCTACGAGCCCTGATCCCTCGCCTGCTAGACACAAAGGCAAGGCCAAACAATCCTCAGCCACTAAATCTCAAACAAAGGTTCAAGCCGGAACGAATCAGTCCCGGTCTTCATCCTCCAGACACCCCCCAGTCCTTCCCCCGGTTACCACGCTGCCGAGGGGCACTGCAGACCAGACTGAGGAATTCATGGACTCCGAGGCCTTCTAGGCCTCTTCAGTTCATTTGACCCACGTTTCTTTCTTTCTATCTACCCCTCAAATCATGGTTTCAGTCGTTCAATGGAACTGTCGAGGTTTTCGGACAAAATATGACGACGTCAAACATCTGCTTTCGTCGTACTCTCCGGTGTGCCTTTGCCTCCAGGAGACAAAACTTAAACCATCAGACCTGCTCTCAGTTCGAGGCTACAGTGCATTTCGGAAAGATAATGTTTCAGGAGATATAGCTTGCGGGGGAGTTGCCATTCTTGTCCCCCACAGTGTTCCAGTTTCTCCCGTTGCGGTCTCAACATCTTTACAAGCCGTTGCGGTGCGTATCTCCATGCCTGTGCCTCTAACTGTTTGCAGCGTCTATCTGCCGCCGGATGAGGACGTTAGCGTGTCTGCTCTTGAGAGCTTAGTTGAACAGCTGCTGTCACCTGCTCTTCTTCTGGGTGACTTCAACGCTCATAATCCATTGTGGGGTAGTGTCAGAACAGACGTACGAGGCCGTAGGATCGAATCTCTTCTTTCCTCGACCTCCCTGTGCCTTTTAACACCGGAGCTGACACTTATTTCCACGAGCCTACACGAAGTTTCAGTGCGATCGATTTATCTTTATGTTCACCATCAGTTATTGCTGACTGGTCGTGGACGGTGTGCAACGACCTCCATGGGAGCGACCACTTCCCAATTGTACTTGGCTATAATGAGAGCGTGCCATCTTCTGCTTCCCGCCCTCCTCGATGGATGATGGATCGTGCCAAGTGGGAGGTCTTCACATCGTCCGCAGTGATACCTTCTGTCATGGTGACCCGAGGGTCAATCGATGCAGCTGTTACTGATGTCACCACGTGTATCATTCAGGCAGCGGATCTCTCTATCCCAAAGACATCAACGACGCTCCCAAGACGTCCGAAACCTTGGTGGACCTCTGATTGCACAGCGGCTAGGAGAGCTCAACATAAGGCCTGGTGTACATTTCGGCGTTATCCAACCGATGCTAATCTCGTTGAATTTAAAAGAGCAAAATCTTACGCTCGGTTGGTGCGTCGACGAAACAAGAGGGAGTCTTGGATGAAGTACGTTTCATCGATCAATTCACGTGCCAGTTCAAAAACTGTTTGGGAAAACATTCGTAGGATTCGGGGAAACTGTGGTTCCCATCAGATCTCTATTCTCGAGAGTAACGGCTGCACGTATGCTGAAGTCGGGGAGATAGTGGATTGTTTGGGTAGGGCGTTTGCCTCTGTTTCCAGTTCTGAGGCGTACCCTCTCTCCTTTCAGAGGACTAGACCAGCTGCTGAGCGCCAAAGACTCTCCTTTGCGCCTTTTCATAACACCGAGTATAACTCCCCTTTAGCATGGTTGAACTCCGAGTGGCTCTGCATCGGTCCGGTGCAACATCTGTAGGTCCCGATGGCATCCACTATGACATGATCCGTCATCTCTCGCAGTCGTCTCTCGAGAATCTGTTAGTGCTTTTCAACCGCATTTGGTTGGAGCACAGTTTCCCGGACTCCTGGCGAAAAGCTTTTGTTTTACCTTTTCCCAAGCCTGGCAAAGACCCCAAGTCTCCCTCTAGTTATCGGCCAATTGCCCTCACTAGCTGTCTGTGCAAAATCCTTGAACGCATGGTTAATTCTAGGCTAATTTACTTCCTAGAAGAACATCAAATTCTGTCGCCATCACAAAGCGGCTTCCGTCGTCATCGTTCAGCTCCTGACCATCTCCTGCTCCTTGAGACGTCTGTTCGAGAGGCATTCGTGCGTAGGCAGCACCTGGTGTCTGTCTTTTTTGACATCGAAAAAGCTTACGATAGAGCGTGGCGTCACGGTATCCTCCGTGACCTCCACGAGAGTGGGTTGCGGGGAAACCTGCCAACCTTCATTGCCAACTTCCTTCGTAACCGTGTGTTCCAGGTGCGCTTGGGTACAACGCTCTCTGCCTTCTTCCATCAAGAACATGGTGTTCCTCAAGGCAGCATTCTTTCGGTGACTCTGTTCATCCTCCGCATTAATTGTTTGCTTAAAAATCTTCCTCCTACGGTTTCGACTACCATTTATGTTGACGACCTTCACATCTTCTGCTCGTCATCAAGCATGCATTTCATTGAAAGGCAGCTGCAGTCTGCAATTAACCAGATAGTTAAAGCGGCTAACAACAATGGTTTCGTTCTTTCTGCTGAAAAGACAGCGTGTGTCCATTTCTGCCGGAGGCGTGGCCTCCACCTTGATCCAGAACTCTATTTGGACCATGCAGCCATTCCAGTTTTGCCGGAAACCAAGTTCCTTGGTTTGACCGTCGACCGTGCGCTCACCTTTCGCACGCACGTTCGACGACTCCGCACTTCCTGTCTGAGAGCTTTGTCCATCCTCAAGATCCTCGCCTCAGTCTCCTGGGGTGCAGACAGGACTTCCTTGTTCCGTATTTACCATTCTCTCATTCGGTCTAAACTGGATTATGGCTGTATGGTGTATGGCTCTGCGCGTCCTTCCGTTCTCCGGCCGTTGGATACCATCCACCATCAAGCGCTGCGTCTTTGTACGGGAGCATTTCGCACGTCACCCATTCCCAGCCTTTATGCCGACGCGAACGAACCGTCGCTTCATTTACGCCGTCTGCAGCTGTCTCTTCAATTTTACCTGAAACTTAGATCTCTCTCAGAACATACTTTACACGATGCAGTTTTTCATCCCCAGCATGCTCGTTTGTTCGAGACCCGTCCCTCGTGCATTCGAACCTTCGGTCTTCGTATGGCGGCCGTAGCTCGTGATGCAGGGCTCGACTTGTCACTCGTTGGAGAGACCAGGGGCTTTGAGGATCCCCCATGGCACCCTCTTGGTGTCATGGTTGATACCAGCTTTACATCTTTTGACAAGTCCTCAACCCCTGCGTCAGTGTACCAGCAGCTCTTCGCCGAACACCGCTACGTCAATGCAGACTTTATTCCTGTTTTCACCGATGGATCTAAGGCGGCTGGTGTCGTTGGATGCGCCGCCGTCTGCATTGACGAAGTTTCTGTTGCCCGCATTCCTGCCGAGGCCACGGTGTTTTCGGCGGAGATGCATGCTGTGTATCTTGCACTTGTTCACGTGCAGTCGAGCTCTCATCAGCGTGCTATTGTGTACACTGATTCGTTGAGTGTTGTGCAATCATTGTCATCTTTGGATTTCTCTGGCCACCCACTTCTTTTACCGTACGGAGACTTCTTCGTTCTTTGCTCGAGGCTGATGTCCAGATTCGGTTCTGCTGGATTCCTGGGCATGTTGGGATCCCAGGGAACGAGTCTGCTGACGCTGCTGCTAGATCTGCCTCTTCTTTGGTCGTCACACCCTTGCCACTGTTCCACCGTGATTTTCGCTTTCTTGTTCACGATCATATCAGACGAACGTGGTGAAGTCTGTGGGACCAACAGGTGGAGAATAAACTGCACCGTGTTAAACCCATCCTTGGAGTCTGGAAATCATCGTGTCGCCGGAACCGTAGGGAAGAAGTTGTTCTTGCGCGTCTCCGCATTGGGCATTGTCGCTTCACGCATAGCTATTTGCTGTGTGGCGACGCTGCCCCAATGTGTGAGGCGTGCGACTGTTTACTCACCGTCTCTCATGTTTTGTGCAGTTGTGTTCGTTTTCGTCATCATCGGTTTCACTATTTTCAGTCTCATCTGCTGGACGAGGACGCAGCTACGCTTCAAAAGCTTTTGGGCGACCACTGCGACACTTTCGCAGTATTTTCCTTTTTAAAACAGATTAACGTTTTAAAACTTATTTAAAAAAAAAAAAAAAAAAAAAAAAAAGTTATATTATAATGGTAAATTAATAAAGTTATGTATAAACCTAATAAACTAACTAGTCTTCACAACATCTTTCATCATCCTCTTTTCTAACTTTTACCAAGCCTGTCTGCTCTTAATCATTTCACCCCGCTTTTTAAAATCTTTAGCTGATAGTTCTGTGTCTGGCGCTCTTTGGCCAAGCCTGGCCCTTGCGCCACTAAAATCAATTAACTAACTAACTAACCGTCGCTTCATTTACGCCGTCTGCAGCTGTCTCTTCAATTTTACCTGAAACTTAAATCTCTCTCAGACCATCCTTTATACGATGCAGTTTTTCATCCCCAGCATGCTCGTTTGTTCGAGATCCGTCCCTCGTGCATTCGAACCTTCGGTCTTCGTATGGCGGCCGTAGCTCGTGATGCAGGGCTCGACTTGTCACTCGTTGGAGAGACCAGGGGCTTTGAGGATCCCCCATGGCATCCTCTTGGTGTCATGGTTGATACCAGCTTTACATCTTTTGACAAGTCCTCAACCCCTGCGTCAGTGTACCAGCAGCTCTTCGCTGAACACCGTTATGTCAATGCAGACGTTATTCCTGTTTTCACCGATGGATCTAAGGCGGCTGGTGTTGTTGGATCCGCCGCCGTCTGCGTTGACGAAGTTTCTGTTGTCCGCATTCCTCCTGAGGCCACGGTGTTTTCGGCGGAGATGCATGCTGTGTATCTTGCACTTGTTCACGCGCAGTCGAGCTCTCATCAGCGTGCTATAGTGTACACTGATTCGTTGAGTGTTGTGCAATCATTGTCATCTTTGGATTTCACTGGCCACCCACTTCTTTTACCGTACGGAGACTTCTTCGTTCTTTGCTTGAGGCTGATGTCCAGATTCGGTTCTACTGGATTCCTGGGCATGTTGGGATTCCAGGGAACGAGTCTGCCGATGCTGCTGCTAGATCTGCCTCCTCTTTGGTCGTCACACCCTTGCCACTGTTCCACCGTGATTTTCGCTTTCTTGTTCACGATCATATCAGACGAACGTGGCGGAGTCTGTGGGACCAACAGGTGGAGAATAAACTGCACCGTATAAAACCTAACCTTGGAATCTGGAAATCATCGTGTCGCCGGAACCGTAGGGAAGAAGTTGTTCTTGCGCGTCTCCGCATTGGGCATTGTCGCTTCACGCATAGCTATTTGTTGTGTGGCGACGCTGCCCCAATGTGTGAGGCGTGCGACTGTTTACTCACTGTCTCTCATGTTTTATGTAGTTGTGTTCGTTTTTGTAATCATCGGTTTCACTATTTTCAGTCTCATCTACTGGATGACGGCGCAGCTACACTGCAGAAGCTTTTGGGCGACCACTGTGATGCTTTCGCAGTATTTTCGTTCTTAAAGCAGATTGACTTTTTAAAACTTATTTAAAAAAAAATAATAATTAATAACAGTGAATTAATAAATTTATATATAAACCTATTTAACTAACTAGTCTTCACAGCTTTCATCATTCTCTTTTCTAACTTTTACCAAGCCTGTCTGCTCTTAATCATTTCACCCCGCTTTTAAAAATCTTTAACTGATAGTTCTGTGTCTGGCGCTCTTTGGCCAAACCTGGCCCTTGCGCCACTAAAATCAATTAACTAACTAACTCAGAAAAGTACCCGACTTTTCAATCCGCTGAATTCAAGATCTGGGTTCAGCGAACTGAAACTACTATGAAATAAAATTCTCTCTAAAGTCGGACTATAGTTGAAAACAAATAGCGAGCCAGGAAAGCGAGTCACAGCTGCTGAAATTGTCTTCGTTATCTTGCTATGTGATATGTCACATAGCAAGATAACGAGGATATATATCAAATAATATTAAAATAAGGAAATTAAAATTTAAATAAAATTGCAATTTAAGTACCTACGCGTCGACCTGGTTTATATAAGTCACTGAATTTTGCAAATAATTCCAGCATTTTGATAACGTGTATTTGATTTTTTACCTCAAAGTCATAGCAAGCCTTTCTTCATCATAAATAGCTAGTCTCATATCGTGTAATGCTATCCTTTCTGCTTGCTAATAGCTCACCAAAACATGAGTGACATCCGTAAGTAGTCGAAAAAAATTTCATGATCCTAGCGTAATTCAGCATACAGAGAATGAGAAGTGCCTCTTAGAAGCCTTGCGCTGATTATTGGGTGAACCCAATGCCTTCTTTTCCTTGATCTTTTGAGTAGACGACGGTAAGCTAAATAAGCTACAACAGCCTTCTTTTTGCGATCCATTCTTTACTGCATTTGAGCGAAGACACAATCTGGAAACTGACCATACAAAGAGCTAGCCATTTGGTTCCCGCCTATCGGTCGAGCGTTTTTTTCGTCCGCTCTAAAAATAAAACCGCTCGTGTGAAAGCCACCTAAAAACCGCACTGCAGGACGCATTTATAGATTAGTCGGGTTCATTCCGTCTGTGTGAAACGGGCCTATATTGTCGATCTGGCGATCCAAGGCCACCGACTAAGACCGGCTAGAGGCTACGGGTCTGAGCCTGCCACGCCCCCACTGCCGAAAGGAGTCCGATCGCCAAAGACCACAGCGGTATTTTCGCCGCTTAGTTAAAATTTTCTCCGATTCTTAAGATTTCTTTTCCAAATAACGGGATACAGTCGACTTATTTCATTACCTATTACAATTTGAATATGCCAGCATAAACAACGGGAGTAATTTTTACATCGTTTATACAGGTACGAATGTTAACCTAATTTGTGTACCCACACACAAAGAAAACAAATCTGGAAAATATAACTAAACAGATGAAATGATGTACATAATCATGCATTGCTTTACTCTTTTAATCAAATACATAACAGCTGCCTGAGCAATTGATTTTCAGTACGCAATTTTAATATCAGGAATGAAGATAAAGTTATCGCACTCGACTTTTCATTCCGTTATTTCAGACTGTTTCAGTTCCGAAATAAAAGATGGGGTAATGAACACAAATTTCAGAAACAGGAAAAAAAAAAAATCAGTATTACACTCATCGTTAGGAATACTTCATTTAGCATACCAGGACAATAAGAAGGCAGGAAAATTTTCTCTATAACTTTGTGACCACACACAAAATTCCTTGCCATGACACAAACTGATTTACTATTTTACTTTACCTGCAAAGGTCTATATATTTTGAAGCACTTACTAAATGTTTGGACTTCTGAGTATCTTTCTAGTAGTCTCAAAACAAAGCCACACAAAAGATATTTGAATGACTGTGTTTTTGACGAGAAAAATCCAGGTGATACTGTGTATAAAAATTCTGGTATGACTGTGTATTGACGAGGAAAATCATTTGGATTTTCCTCGTCACCTTTACACAGGGCATGTGGGGAAAACTGCCCCATTCTCATATTCACCCACTTAATAAAATTCATATGCAGTGGATACGACAAATATATATATATATGGAATTAAGTTTGAAACTGGGTGTTATGTTATATGTATACATATCCCTTTAAGCACAACACAGCCTTCGCACAAGATTTGGGTTTTCAGTCAAAAATTATTTCATTCTTATGATCCCACTTAACAAAAATCATGTGGAGCATCACTGATACATAAAACATACACATGTCCATATGAAGGTCTGTTAAGCGGCTACAGTACATACACACACATCTATATAAAAGTCTGTCACATAGATATGAAGAAACAGATGGAATTAAGTTAGTAACTAGATGTCATGATTGTAAAATTTTGCCAGCACTTTATGTAAAACATTAAAAAAAAAAAAAAAAGCTGTGTTCCATCATTTGGCTTTTTGAAAGCACACTTATTACAATTATTCAAATGTCGTAGTGGGACCGTTTGTGTGTGTGTGTGTGTGGGGGGGGGGGTGCTTTAATAGGATATTTCGGAAAGCTCACCATGCACGCTTTACCATGATCACTCTAAAAAAAAAATATTTGCAACAGCAGCAATTAGTAAAGTGCAGTGAATTATGTAGTATTCAGGCTGCTCTTACAGTTTACACAAGCAAACTGTAAGAGCAGCCATTTGAATTTTTAATTTGTTAAATAAGATGCTACAGGAAGATGGGTGCCAATTTAATCAAAACACATCCACAGTAGCTTGGGAGCTCCTTGTTCAGGGTGGGTAATAGTAACATATACTCATACATAAATCTGGAGATGCGGGTTAACTTCCTAATCCAGGACAACATAATTTTCAAGTTTTTGGAGGCATATCTACTTGCATTCCTAATCTGTTGTTTTATTTCTCTTTTTGAATTTCTTTTGTTATTTTCTGTGCTTAGCCACATTCTTATCATAGGCTGCTTTACGTGTTACTTGTTTTTTTGCAGTTATATTCCTCCTCTTAGGGACTTTCTCTTGCACTTGACCACTTGTGTTATGTGCGGTGGCAGGTTTAAGAGTAGACAATTTTCTCTTATTTTGATTTGTTCAGTTGATCGTTTTGTGCTTTGCAATAATTATTTAGCAAAATATTGACCATATGGTTTATGCACATTTTGGCCAACTTTAGTGAACTATTGCTACAACTGCAGTTAAATTTTGATATGGTATCAGAAGTTTCAAGCTTTTCTACAGTAAGTTGACAAACAAGTTGTTTCTGCTTACCACATTCAATGAAGGCCTGCTCGTGCTCTTCCTGAAGAATAGCTTGAAACACCTGAAACGTTTTTAATACAACCTTCACTGTGAACTCCTGGCCATGTGAGACCCCCCCCCTATCTATAAGTAAAACTTATTTAAAAAATAATAATAATAATTGATAATCAATAACAGTGAATTAATAAATTTATATATAAACCTGTTAAACTAACTGGTCTTCACGGCTTTCATCATTCTCTTTTCTGGCTTTTGCCAAGCCTGTCTGTGCTCTTAATAATTTCACCCCGCTTTTAAAAATCTTTAGCTGATAGTTCTGTGTCTGGCGCTCTTTGGCCAAACCTGGCCCTTGCGCCACTAAAATCAATTAACTAACTAACTAACTATCTATAAGCTGTAAATATTTGGCAACTTCATCAGAGCATTCATAATCCAATTTCCTATCACAGGCCAAAGTTTTTTTACAATCTGGGCACTGTATTTTTTTTGAACTTTATTTGCTATGTAACCAGCTATGTATACTAAAACAGACATAACTGATTCAGATTTATCTACACTGTCACACAAGTGCAAAATATTGTCAAATGTGTGAGAGAAACAATGCTACTCATCATTTACTTCTTCTTGGGGAAAAGAGAACTGTCTCAGTTTAATTTCACCACATTTGTATGATTGCATTTGAACCAAACTCATGACTTTTAATATTCTTTCTGACTCAAGAACTTGTATCACAGATATATTATAATTCCCCCATTCAACTGCCTGTACTGTCCAAAACGAGCTTCTAAGCAATCTGTTTGAAATTTCCCAAACAAAATGTATGATGGTATTAAAGTTTCGAACATATAATTTGTTAAGTGAACAAGACAATCTGTAGTATGTTGAAGTACAAACTGTTTCTTTGGATAAACAACCACCTTTTTCAGGAACAGCAAAACCTGATAAAGTCGATGTATCTTTACATGTATATACACTGACGGAAAAAAATCCCAACACCACGAAAAAATAGTTGTAGAGGAATGAAATGGCGGCAATACATTTGTATAGGTAACATATTTAACCGATTAAGGTTTCAAGATCACAGCTTACTGTAAGCGCGAGAAGAGGCATTTTAAATGTGAAATGCTGGTACATTAATAACCGGTGTAACCGCCAGAATGTTAAATGCAAGCACGCAAACGCTCATGCACTGTGTCGTACAGGTGCTGGATGTCAGTTTGTGGGATGGAGTTCCATGCCTGTTGCACTTGGTCGGTCAATACTGGTTGGGGGTGACGCTGAAGTTGTCGTCCAATGATGTCTCATACGTGCTCGATTGGTGAAAGATATGGTGATCTAGCAGGCCATGGCAACATGTCGACACTCTGTAGAGCATGTTGAGTTGCAACAGCGGTATGCGGGTGAGCGTTATCCTGTTGGAAAACACCCCCTGGAATGCTGTTCATGAATGGCAGGACAACAGGTTGAATCACCAGACCGACGTGCAACTGCGCCGTCAGGGTGCGTGGGATAACCACGAGAGTGCTCCTGCTGTCATAGGAAATTGCTCCCCAGATCATAACTCCAGGTGTAGGTCCAGTGTCTCTCGGCCGCAGACAGGTTGGTTGCAGGCGCTCACCTGGCCTCCTTCTAACCAACACACGGCCATCACTGGCACCCAGGCAGAACCGGCTTTCATCAGAAAACACAACGGATCTCCACTCCGTCCTCCAATGAGCTCTGGCTTGACACCACTGACGTCACAAAAAGCAGTGGCTTGGAGTAAGTGGAATGCACGCCACAGGGCGTCTGGCTCGGAGCTGTCCTTCAAGTAACCGATTTGTAACAGTTTTTTGTGTCACTGTGGTAGCAACTGCAGCTCGAATTGCTGCCGTAGACGCGGTTCGACGCGCCACGGCCATACGCGGCGGTCTTCCCTCTCAGTAGTGCCACGTGGCTGCCCGGAACCCGGTCTTCTTGAGGCAGTACCTTCCCTTGACCACCGCTGCCAAATATCATGCACAGTGGCTACATTCCTGCCAAGTCGTTCTGCAATATTGCGGAAAGAAAATCCACCTTCTCGTAGCCCTATTACACGACCTCGTTCAAACTCAGTGAGCTGTTTATAATGGCTTCTTCGTCTTCTTAAAGGCATTCTTGACTAACATCAACACCCTACGTCGAATCTCAACGATAACTAACGCTCACGAACGTTACAGCGCGTATTTACAGCAAACCTGCTTTGCATATTCCGCTAGCGCCACACGTATGCACCGAGCGCGAAATTTGCATAGACGTCATTTTACAGATGTACTCTCACCGCCTACCAACTGTCGTTTATCTAACACAACCCCTTATTGGTGTTGGGATTTTTTCTCCGTCAGTGTATATTGATCCAAGCTTGTAGCCATGAAGTGAACTTCTTTAGAAATGTAATATTGTTGTCAAGTATGTTGTGTACTGGATCACAGCTACTGTCACGTAGATGTTTTCCCTTAGTTGGATATTTTACATTTACAATTTTCCACCATGTGCTCATTATTGTAATAAATTCTTTGGTCTGTAATAAATCACTACCGAACTCTTTTGCAGTACATTCTAAAGCAGCTATATTTGTTTCATGAAAAATGCCAACAGCATCAAAACTTTCCGGGAGAGTTTTGGTGCTTGTTTAATGTTAAGATTTTGTTCTTTTATTGTATATTTTTTGAAGATGTGCGAGACTAGCAACACAAACTTTGTTAAAGTCATTCATAGATGGATAAAAGAAAGTCTGATTTGTATTTGACTGATTGAGCCAATTATTACGAACTGCTTTCAACAAATGAACAGTGTCGAACAACAAAAACAAGCGCAAATTATCATTAATGGGATTAATGATACTGGATACAAGGTTACCACCACATAGAAGTGTGAACATATTGCGATTAATCCTATTGTTATCAGATATTAATGCAAGTACCTGGTATCCAGAATCATTAAGAATTTTCAAAACCTTAAGTGTGAATGTTTGCAATTGTTCAGCAGTTAAATTTTTTACAGGAATAAGTTCAACAAAGTCTTTATTTTTGGAAAACACAGATGTTATCATGAATGCTTGTATTGTTGTGACTTCAGAAGAAATGTTTTGAGAAATGCCTTCTATTTTCCCTCCTTTAAAACCCACACCAGGGGAAACATAAATTTCATCCAGTAGAACATTTACTACCAGCTCTCTTTCCTCAAGAAGTTTTTATTTCTCTTGCAGATAAAGCACATGCCAATTAATAATACCACTGCCACAAGTATCTAACGTGGAAGCAATTTTTTCAAATTGACTGGATAGGGCAAGCTTAGAGACTCGCTGTTTTGTAACATAACATATGCAGATGGATGACAAAAATCAATTTTTGCAGCAAACAGTAGCAACTGAGGGCTATAGCGGTACTGTTTAGCAGTTAAAAGTTTTAATTGCTCTATGATAAACAGTATTTTCGAAATAATTGAATTAGAAGATTCTTCATTTTGTTGTATGTCATCTGCATATGCCTTTAACAATGAAAGTGCAGTATTCAGTTTAGCCACAGGTGTGACTGCCTGTGAAGAAAAGGAACTGAGGTGTGATAACACATTCCCCCGCACGGGGATAACTGGTTTTCCAGTTATTTGGGGAGCGGCGCCCCCACGGCCCGAGCTGACCTTGTGACGGTTTTTTGCTTTTTTGTTTTTCTGCTTTCACGTTACCGCAGGGACAGCTGTTCATCCAGCTGATGGGGAGTAGCGACCCCACGGCCCTAGCCGACTTGTTATGTTTGATTCTTCTCATTACAACTTTGTGTTGCCACCACCTTGACAGCACCCGCCTCAGTTGTTGGTTGCTGAGGTTGTGATTATGCGCCAGCCCTTTCCTTTCCTCTCGCTTTCCTCTCCCTTTCCTGTTTTTACTTTCTTCTCCACTACCTGTTCTTCTTTTCTACTCCATTTTCTACTCGACTTGCTTCTCCATTTTCTGTTCCTCTCTTGTTTTTCCGGGCTGGTTTTGCTAGACCTACCTGCACGTTTGCCGTGTGCGGTGACCCGTACAGGTGGAAAAGGGGATGCTGGAGGCTGAGGTTTCTGGTGGCCAGGTTGTTGTTGTCGCCAGTCGCCAACACTCCTCTTTGCCCCCTGCTTCACCCTAAACGGGCGGCTAGGAACTAACCCATTCCTAGTCAATCGGCTTGTTGTTTCGTACAACAGGGTGAGTTTGGGGATAGTGCGGGCATGCCAAAGGAGTGTTACCGAGACCTGGGAAAGTCTCGGTACTCGCTGAGCGCTTGTCTGCACTGTCAACATGCTATATCCGTTGCTTAACCCTAGAGTCGTGTCCTGCGTCCAATTGGGCTTGCGGACCTCCGGCTCTCCCCTGTTGGGCTCGGTTGTGGGCGGGGAAATCGGCGGACGAACTTTTTACTTCTTTTCATGGATAACAAAAAAATTTCCCAAGAACTTCAAACAAAGCGGCCCATTGAGGAAGGGTCACCCCCTCCCAACAAGAAACCTACACCTGATTCTGCCAATGTTCGGTTCTTTTGCATCCACTCCTTGGACGCTTCAAACCCATTAAACACCAGAAGCCCCTTCTGGATAAATAAAGCATTGCAATCAATTGCCAGCTCTCCTAAGAGCGTTAAGAAGCTCCAATCTGGAGATCTTCTTGTCGAGATGTCGAGTCCCAGATATGCTACAGTGCTTTTAAACACCACCTCTTTTTTAGATTGTCCAGTAAAAGTTACCCCTCACGGCTACCTCAATTCCTCACGAGGTGTTATCTCTTCTCAAGACCTTCTGGAGTGCAGTGACCAAGAACTTCTGGAGGAACTGAGAGACCAACAAGTGAGTGGAGTCCGGCGCATCCTATTTCGGCGAAATGGCCAATCTGTCCCATCTCGAAACATCATACTGACCTTTAACACCCCATCCCTGCCAACTTCAATCAAGGCAGGGTATCTACACCTTGAAGTGCGCCCCTTCATACCAAGTCCTCTACGATGCTTCAAATGCCAAGCATATGGTCACTCCCAACAGTCTTGCAGGAGCACTGCTCGGTGTGGGCGTTGTACTGCAACCGACCATACTTTGCAAGATTGCCATGCCGAAGCCGAGCTGTGCTTCAACTGCAAGGGATCTCATGCAGCATCATCGAGAGAATGTCCAAAGTGGAAAGAGGAAAAAGAGATCCAACGCATTAAGACCGTCGAGGGAATCTCCTACCCAGAGGCCAGAAGAAAGGTCGCTCCAAACCAATCAAATCGGCGATCCTATGCATCAGCGGTTGTTGCAAGGACTACAGTCGGTACCCAGACTGATAGCCAAATCCCAGTGAATTGTCCATACAAGCTAGATGACATCATAGCTGCTGGTCTGGCAGCACTGCAATCCCGAGCTCGGGACGCGAAAACTCCAGCAACCACCGTGCCTAAACCTGCTGCAACTAACACCAGCACCACCGGGACTTCAACAACCCCGGGAGGAAAGAGAAAGGAAAAGAAAAGGAGAAGAAATCTCCAAACTCCCATCATAAGAACCAGGATCGGGCCAGATCATCTGCGACACAGGAACCAAAATACCGCCCCATTTTACCACCAGAGACTACAGGGCGTCGGACAAAACAGTCCCAAGCGCAAATGGACATTGCAGACGAAATGATGGAATCGGACAACTTTTAGTTGTCACAGTTTTTCTCGGGTTTTGTTTTTCGTTTTTCTTTTTCTCATTCACCACAATTCAAACCATGGATCAAATCGTTCAGTGGAACTGTCGAGGCTTTCGGACAAGACATGACGACGTGAAACATCTGCTTTCGTCATACTCTCCGGTGTGCCTTTGCCTCCAGGAGACAAAACTTAAACCATCAGACCTCCTTTCAGTTCGAGGCTACAGTGCATTTCGGAAAGATAATGTTTCAGGAGATATAGCTTGCGGGGGAGTTGCCATCCTTGTCACCCACAGTGTTCCAGTTTCTCCCGTTGCGGTCTCAACATCTTTACAAGCCGTTGCGGTGCGTATCTCCATGCCTGTGCCTTTAACTGTTTGCAGCGTCTATCTGCCGCCGGATGAGGACGTGAGCGTGTCCGTTCTTGAGAGCTTAGTTGGGCAGCTGCCGTCACCTGCTCTTCTTCTGGGTGACTTCAATGCTCATAATCCATTGTGGGGTAGTGTCAGAACAGACACACGAGGCCGTAGGATCGAATCTCTTCTTTCCTCGACCTCTTTGTGCCTGTTTAACACCGGTGCTGACACTTACTTCCACGAGCCTACACGAAGTTTCAGTGCAATCGATTTATCTTTGGGTCAACCATCGGTTATGGCCGACTGGTCGTGGACGGTGTGTGACGACCTCCATGGAAGCGACCACTTCCCAATTGTACTTAGGTATAATGTGAGCGTACCATCTTCTGCCTCCCGCCCTCCTCGTTGGATGATGGATCGTGCCAAGTGGGAGGTCTTCACACCGTCTGCAGTAATATCTTTTGCCATGGTGACCCGGGGGTCAATTGACGCAGCTGTTACTGATGTCACAACGTGTATCATTCAGGCAGCAGATCTCTCTATCCCCCAAACATCAACGACGCTCCCAAGACGTCCGAAGCCTTGGTGGAACCCTGATTGCGCAGCGGCTAGGAGAGTTCAACATAAGGCCTGGTGTACTTTTCGGCGTTATCCGACCGATGCTAATCTTGTTAAATTTAAAAGAGCAAAATCTTACGCTCGGTTGGTGCGTCGACGAAGCAAGAGGGAGTCTTGGATGAAGTACGTTTCATCTATCAATTCACGTGCCAGTTCAAAAACTGTTTGGGAAAAAATTCGTAAGATCCGGGGAAACTATAGTTCACGCCAAATTTCAATTCTTGAGAATAACGGCTGCACGTATGCTGAAGTTGGGGAGATTGTGGATTGCTTGGGCGAAGCGTTTGCTTCAGTTTCTAGTTCTCAGGCGTATCTCCCGTCCTTTCAGAGGATTAAAACAACAGCGGAACGCCAGAAAATCTCCTTTGCACCTTTTTATAACACTGAGTATAACTCCCCCTTCAGCATGGTTGAACTACGGGTGGCTCTGCATCGGTCCGGCGCAACATCTGTCGGTCCCGACGGCATCCACTATGACATGATTCGTCATCTCTCGCAGTCGTCTCTCGAGAATCTGTTAGTGCTTTTCAACCGTATTTGGTTGGAGCACAGTTTCCCGGACTCTTGGCGAAGAGCTTTTGTTTTACCTTTTCCCAAGCCTGGCAAAGACTCCAGGTCTCCCTCTAGTTATCGGCCAATTGCCCTCACTAGCTGTCTGTGCAAAATCCTTGAACGAATGGTTAATTCCCGGCTTATTTATTTTCTTGAAGAACATCGAATACTGTCTCCATCACAAAGCGGCTTTCGACGTCATCGATCAGCTCCTGACCATCTCCTGCTCCTTGAGACATCTGTTCGTGAGGCGTTCGTACGTAGGCAGCACCTGGTGTCTGTCTTTTTTGACATCGAAAAAGCTTACGATAGAGCCTGGCGTCACGGTATCCTCCGTGACCTCCACGAGAGTGGGTTGCGGGAAACCTGCCAACCTTCATTGCCAACTTCCTTCGTAACCGTGTGTTCCAGGTGCGCCTGGGTACAACGCTCTCTGCCTTCTTCCATCAAGAACAAGGTGTTCCTCAAGGCAGCATTCTTTCGGTGACTCTGTTCATCCTCCGCATTAATTGTTTGCTTAAAAATCTTCCTCCTACGGTTTCGACTACCATTTATGTTGACGACCTTCACATCTTCTGCTCGTCATCAAGCATGCATTTCATTGAAAGGCAGCTGCAGTCTGCAATTAACCAGATAGTTAAAGCGGCTAACAACAATGGTTTCGTTCTTTCTGCTGAAAAGACAGCGTGTGTCCATTTCTGCCGGAGGCGTGGCCTCCACCCCGATCCAGAACTCTATTTGGACCATGCAGCCATTCCAGTTTTGCCGGAAACCAAGTTCCTTGGTTTGACCGTCGACCGTGCGCTCACCTTTCGCTCGCACGTTCGACGACTCCGCACTTCCTGTCTGAGAGCTTTGTCCATCCTCAAGATCCTCGCCTCAGTCTCCTGGGGTGCAGACAGGACTTCCTTGTTCCGTATTTACCATTCTCTCATTCGGTCTAAACTGGATTATGGCTGTATGGTGTATGGCTCTGCGCGTCCTTCCGTTCTCCGGCCGTTGGATACCATCCACCATCAAGCGCTGCGTCTTTGTACGGGAGCATTTCGCACGTCACCCATTCCCAGCCTTTATGCCGACGCGAACGAACCGTCGCTTCATTTACGCCGTCTGCAGCTGTCTCTTCAATTTTACCTGAAACTTAGATCTCTCTCAGAACATACTTTACACGATGCAGTTTTTCATCCCCAGCATGCTCGTTTGTTCGAGACCCGTCCCTCATGCATTCGAACCTTCGGTCTTCGTATGGCGGCCGTAGCTCGTGATGCAGGGCTCGACTTGTCACTCGTTGGAGAGACCAGGGGCTTTGAGGATCCCCCATGGCACCCTCTTGGTGTCATGGTTGATACCAGCTTTACATCTTTTGACAAGTCCTCAACCCCTGCGTCAGTGTACCAGCAGCTCTTCGCCGAACACCGTTACGTCAATGCAGACTTTATTCCTGTTTTCACCGATGGATCTAAGGCGGCTGGTGTCGTTGGATGCGCCGCCGTCTGCATTGACGAAGTTTCTGTTGCCCGCATTCCTGCCGAGGCCACGGTGTTTTCGGCGGAGATGCATGCTGTGTATCTTGCACTTGTTCACGTGCAGTCGAGCTCTCATCAGCGTGCTATTGTGTACACTGATTCGTTGAGTGTTGTGCAATCATTGTCATCTTTGGATTTCTCTGGCCACCCACTTCTTTTTACCGTACGGAGACTTCTTCGTTCTTTGCTCGAGGCTGATGTCCAGATTCGATTCTGCTGGATTCCTGGGCATGTTGGGATCCCAGGGAACGAGTCTGCTGACGCTGCTGCTAGATCTGCCTCTTCTTTGGTCGTCACACCCTTGCCACTGTTCCACCGTGATTTTCGCTTTCTTGTTCACGATCATATCAGACGAACGTGGCGAAGTCTGTGGGACCAACAGGTGGAGAATAAACTGCACCGTGTTAAACCCATCCTTGGAGTCTGGAAATCATCGTGTCGCCGGAACCGTAGGGAAGAAGTTGTTCTTGCGCGTCTTCCGCATTGGGCATTGTCGCTTCACGCATAGCTATTTGCTGTGTGGCGACGCTGCCCCAATGTGTGAGGCGTGCGACTGTTTACTCACCGTCTCTCATGCTTTGTGCAGTTGTGTTCGTTTTCGTCATCATCGGTTTCACTATTTTCAGTCTCATCTGCTGGACGAGGACGCAGCTACGCTTCAAAAGCTTTTGGGCGACCACTGCGACACTTCCGCAGTAGTTTCCTTTTTAAAACAGATTAACGTTTTAAAACTTATTTAAAAAAAAAAAAAAAAAAAAAAAAGTTACATAATAATTATAATAGTAAATTCATAAAGTTATATATAAACCTAATTAACTAACTAGCCTGCACAACATCTTTCATCATCCTCTTTAATCTTTAGCTGATAGTTCTGTGTCTGGCGCTCTTTGGCCAAGCCTGGCCCTTGCGCCACTAAAATCAATTAACTAACTAACTAACTGATAACACATTCAAATTTTGTCCATCGATCACACTTTTTTCCATGACTCAGAACCCATACCAAATTTTTAACATCATATGGTATGCCATCATGCCAAACATCTAATTGCAAATCAGAAGATATTTTAAAACAAATGGGCATCTTAGGGCAGTCAGAAGAATCAATCTTATAAAAAAGAATGAAATCATTTTTCAAACTGAAGAAACCATTTAAATTTTTATTTCCATAATGAGTAACAAAATCATTAAATGAATTTATTACATCATTTTCATTCCAGTTTTTAAAATTGTGTTCATCACGCTGTTGCATCTGAAGCATGCGTGTTTCTGGTGTTTTTCTTTTGGGGGTGGCTCATATGATAAATGTGAGGGCTGCTTAGGGAAGATTGTTGGATTAGCATCTTTGGCTAATGCCATTTGTGTACGCGGCACAACCAATAAAACTCCCATCACCCCTGGTAATACGATCTTCCCTAATCACAAACTGCTCACTGAAGTGCTCAACGCACACAACAGAATTGTCATTGGGTTGAAAATCCTTCCGGTTGATTTGGCGGATCCACTGAGCTCGAAGTTCAGGGTATTTTTTTTTTTTGATTGAAGGTATAACGACCACCGTGAGCAACTCAATGGGCTATAAGCAGTAGCCCGTCCCTAATTTAGGGTCACTGGTTCCAGGGAAGGAGAGAGCCAGTGCCATAAGACAACCACAACATCCATGCCTCACCGGGATTCGAACCCAGACCCCTTTCGGACGAATGATCAGAGGCCGCTTAGACCACTGCGCCACCGGGGCGGTTCTGGGTCTTTTGGAAAACGGAAAGATGAAACATATGCGCTTGCTTTCCCCGGGTAGGTGTAGTTGGATTTGAATCCAGGAACACAACATCTCCTAGGCATCTACACATTAAATAAACAAATATCAAGAAATAAATTTATTAATGCATAAAACTGATGAACATTAGTGTTCTCCCTAGATTTTTTTTTTACAGCTAGGTGGCAAGTAATTTTAGGTGGGTAGTACTTTTAACGACCCCTTCTCCAATAAAAAAAGTTTTCCTTAACATTATTATACTTATTAAACATCTTAAGTGGTGTGGTAGGTATGAAGGCAACATAACATGATAAACAGTTAAAAAATTGTACAAAAATGGTTTAAAAAAGGAGTATTTACTAACAAATTACATTTGACACAGATTTCTTTTTTGATTGGAGGTTTAACGACCACCATGAGCAACTCAATGGGCTATAAGCAGTCGCCCGTCCCTAATTTAGGACATTGGTTCCAGGGAAGGGAGAGAGCCAGTGCCACAAGACAAACACATCCATACCGCACCAGGATTCGAACCCGGGCCCATTTCGGACGAATGATCAGAGGACATCACAGACCACTGCACCACCTATATATATTAAATATATATTAAATATATATATATATATATTAAAGGTTTAATTACCACAGTAAGCAACTCGATAGGCTATAAGCAGCCACTTGTCCCTAATTTAGGGCCACTGGTTCCAGGGAAGGGAGAGAACAAGTGCCGTAAGACAAACACAACATCCATGCCTCACCGGGATTCGAACTTGGACCCTTCTCTGAATAATTGTCATAAGCCAGCGCTTAGACCACTGTGCCACCAGGGCGGTAACACAGATTTTAGCCAGTTTTCGTCAACACTGATGGTGTATGTGGGAATAAGTTTTTCATTCTTACTATTATGTGCTATGTGAAAACATTCGTTAAAGGAAATATAGCTGGGTGGCAGACAAAATTAAGTTACAGGGCCGCCCAGTAAAAAGGCTCTAGGGAGAACACTAAACATAAAATTATTGCAATTGCATGGGTTTTCATTTTAAATTATATGATATGAAGTCTATCATACGATATCAAGTTACATCTTTAAAATATTTTTAAAATTGAGGCAGAAATTTTTTTCACATGTCTTTGCTCTATCCTGTTTGTTTGATGCCTTAACAACCACCATGAGCAACTTGATGGGCAATAAATAAGCACTCATCTCAAATTTAGGGCCTCTGGTTCCAGGGAAAGGGACAGGCCAATGCCATAACACATCAACTGCTTCATCAGGATTTGAACACAATATGTTATGATGCATGAATTAATGCGTGCATCATAACATATTAAAATATCCCAAACCCATCTTGGATGAATGGATCAGAAAGCAGTGCTTAGACTACTGCATCACTGGAACAGCTACAGAATGTATTTCATGTAAATTAACTTGAAGTCTTCCATTTGTATTAGAAAATTCATTTAGTAAACAGTTACTTTCAATTTTGTCGTTAGAATTACTAAGCATATTTAGAGAAGAGTAATACCATAGCTTCCTAGCAAAATTCCCATTCTTGTGTGCTATTTTAGGGAAGAAAATCCTATTAATGCTCATAAAAACAGACATGCAAAACCATTTTAAGACAGCAGTTTATCAAAGCGTTACTTTAAAATCGATTGGGTTTTGATGAAACATTTTGCTGTTTCATGTTGCTAAGAAAGCTATTTTACAATAGTCATTCGTATGTTACAGTCTCACGATAATCCAATTTCAAGTTATTCATGATAGTGTTATAAAAACGTTCGAGAGCTTTGAGCCAAGAGAAAGAAATATTCATTCCCGATTTTCAATTGCCACAGAGGCACATGAGACATTCACTAGCGAGTAGCGTTACCCCACGGTCGAAGCGAGTACATGCTTTGCCCCACGGTAAGCCTAACCATGTGCTTCAACATAAATAAGTGATAATCAATCAGATTCGTCTGTTTATCGTTAGCAACACAATAATACGACTCAATTAACTTACCTTTAATGTCGAAGTTTGTGTATCCAATAAAACACTGGTCTGAGAAATCGCAAAACACAGTCACAATCACTACTCAAATGTGCAATCAAAGCGACCGCTCTACTCTCGTCAGGCAGGCGTTGGGACTCTCTCGCACGGACTCCTCGGCTGACGTCATAACGCAAGCATTAATCCAATGTTCTGGCCTGTCAGAATCTAGTTTGGTCCTGCTAAACCTCGTTCCGTCGTATCGCCGCACACCACAAAACGCCTGCTCGACCTTTGTTAACACGCGGCCATAGCCGTGCACGAAGTAAAGCCGACAGGTGGCGACCACATGCAACTTGCAACTACATTACATAGGGCAGGTAACATTAATATGAAAGTAATTTTGTTTCGCATTAGTACGGTCCTTTCTGTAGACAAAATAGTTAGGAATAGTGAATCGATGTATTGGTTTCAGACGAGACTCTGAAATTAGTGCAATGTCAGTTTTTTCTTCTTTAAGGAACTGCGTTAATTCCAGCCTCTCATTATTTACACTTCGCATTCCAAATAAGAATATTCAATAGATTTTTGGAAGCACTTTGATTATTAAAAATAATAGGGGTTAGTGGCTGCAATAACTGGATCTGGATTTATAATGGCAGAAATCAGTGAAGTATCGATGTAGTCTTTTGGAGGAAGAGACTACATCGATACTTCACTGATTTCGCTAGCTGGTAACTGGTGTCGAGCGATCAACCTCTTTATACTTCCATAAATTCCTTATATTCCGAATTAGTAATGATAGGAAGTACACAGGCCAGTTCTTGTTTTTGAATTGCAAATAAAATCAGCATCATATGGTTACCCGGAGCAAACGCTCCAGTGTTACGGTGCAATGACGGAAATAGAATTATCAGCCAGCAGACTACGAAAAGTCATTACTCGTGGAAAAGTGTTTTGGTGCAGTTGCAAAAAGTGTTTTGGTGCAGTTGCAAAGCATTTCGGCGTAATGACGGGAGAACTAGCTGCCAGAGTATTACGTACCAAACCACGATAATATAATTGACAGAGACATCACTCGTGGAAGTGTTTCGGTGCAGCAGTGGGGAGTTGGTCTAACGGCCATCGTACTACATATGGGGAGAGGATGTACAAAATCATCGCTCGCAGAATAATAGTTTGGTGCAGTGGATTGAATACTCGCCTTAAGATATTTATTGATGCAGTCGGCAAGTTGCTAATTGGGATAGGAGGGAGAATGATTTTAATAGTAGGATTATTGTTCAGACTTATATTTTGCATCTGAAAATACGGATAATGTTTAACTGGGAGTAAAATTTTAGGAGTAAAAGAACTCTGATTTAACCGAGTATTAGGATTATTACTAGGGTTCTTTGTAAGAGTATTAAGAACTGGAGTGCTCTGATTAATAAATAAATTAATCGGAGTACTTTTACTAAGATTTTTAAGTTTGGAAACGGATACGGAGTACAAGTAACCTTTTTTATTTTGGATAAGAAAAATACTAAATTTATTTGTAAGTGCCATGGGAGAAGTATCGAGAGTTGTGGTAGTATCTGCAGACGGAGCATGTAATATTTTGTTTCCTTCAGACGACGGAAGAGTAGGTGGTAGAGGAATAAAATTCGGAAGTACCGAATTTTTATGTGGATTAGAAATAAATTTATTTCGTAAAGAAGTGCCTCTGAAATTCGTTGTAGTGGAAATATATCACACCCTTCTTTTAAAAATCTTACTGCGATAGTTCTGTGTCTGGCACTTTATGGCCAAACCTGGCCCTTGCGCCATTAAAATCATTTAACTAACATATTCTTAATCTAAGAATGCAAATGACTTGAAACCATTTAGAATGTACTGTTCTCTGTATGTGTAAATGAATTTGAACCCCCATTTATTTGAAAATCTAACGCATTTTAAAAAAACAGAATGCTAGTGAATGTAAATTCCTTCGGCCAGTTTACTGAGACGTGATTTTAATAAAGTTTTTATTTGATCTATGTAAAATTCAAGAAATTACACACAATTTTTTTGCATAAAAATTTCATCAAAACATTAAATCCAGAAATTAGTTGCGTACAAAGTTTTGTAAATAGTCACATAAGTTTTAAAAACAAACGGAGTTATGTTTTAAGCACTCGTCTACAAGAAATCTTTACGTAACATTTGAAATGTAAAAGTTCCACGTGTAAAATATAAATGATCAAAAACAGAGTAGAGAATTAAAACTTCATGTGAAACCACACAGATGTCTAAATGCTCCTTAAAAGGGTCACTGATAGATACCCAATTCTGTTCCCGTTTGGAACCGTGCCTTAATTCTAAATTGCATATGCTGCCTAAAGTAAGTGCAGAAATTCTTTTGGAAACTAGTTTTCCAAATTGTAGAAGTTCATTAAAAAAGAGCAGGATGTATAAAATTAGACATGTGCGATCACACTAATTCAGTTTTTCTTGGAGATACTCGTAAAGTGCGTTGTCGGTGCCATAAGACATAACAGCGGCCAAAGCCTGCGTGGAAAAGGAGAAAAAAAAATATTTTTAATTGAAACACATAATATAAACTTAAAAAATGTGTTTTTAATTGAGACGTAATATAAACTTAAAAAAATATATTTTGAATTGAAACACAAACTTTTAGCTGAAGACGAGAAAATTAAATACTTACCGAAATACAGAGCTAGCGTTGCCTTAATTGCTCAGAAAATTTTACCTGAAAACGTATTTATAATCTGAGTTGCTGTACTTCATAGGTGGTATTAGAAAAATCTCTTTACATGCACAATTCATGTAAAACATTTCATAGATCTTCAAAGTGAAGTTTATTCGTTAAATAAAATTCCAACTCTCCTCAATATTTTTCTTTCGGGATTTAAAAGACCGCTGGAAGACTAAACACACTGCCAACGCTCATCTCAAATTAGTGGTCAGAAGCCTGCATATCAGGCTAGCCACTGATTCAGCGTTTTTTAGTTTCACGACCAGCATAAATATCAACAGCCTGAGAGGCTGTCCTTCACTGGCACTGGAACATCAGTTTCTTCCGCAGGGACAGCTGTTCATTAAGCTGATGGGGAGTAGCGACCCCACGGCCCCAGCCGACATGTTATGTTTGATTCTTCCCATTACAACTTTGTGTTGCCACCACCTTGACAGCACCCGCCTCAGTTGTTGGTTGCTGAGGTTGTGATTATGCGCCAGCCCTTTCCTTTCCTCTGGCTTTCCTCTCCCTTTCCTGTTTTTACTTTCTTCTCCACTACCTGTTCTTCTTCTCTACTCCATTTTCTACTCGACTTGCTTCTCCATTTTCTGTTCCTCTCTTGTTTTTCCGGGCTGGTTTGCTAGACCTACCTGCACGTTTGCCGTGTGCGGTGACCCGTAAGGTGGAAAAGGGGATGCTGGAGGCTGAGGTTTCTGGTGGCCAGGTTGTTGTTGTCGCCAGTCGCCAACACTCCTCTTTGCCCCCTGCTTCACCCTAAACGGGCGGCTAGGAACTAACCCACTCCTAGTCAATCGGCTTGTTGTTTCGTACAACAGGGTGAGTTTGGGGATAGTGCGGGCATGCCAAAGGGGTGTTACCGAGACCTGGGAAAGTCTCGGTACTCGCTGAGCGCTTGTCTGCACTGTCAACATGCTATATCCGTTGCTTAACCCTAGAGTCGTGTCCTGCGTCCAATTGGGCTTGCGGACCTCCGGCTCTCCCCTGTTGGGCTCGGTTGTGGGCGGGGAAATCGGCGGACGAACTTTTTACTTCTATTCATGGATAACAAAAAAAAATTCCCAAGAACTTCAAACAAAGCGGCCCATTGAGGAAGGGTCACCCCCTCCCAACAAGAAACCTACACCTGATTCTGCCAATGTTCGGTTCTTTTGTATCCACTCCTTGGACGCTTCAAACCCATTAAACACCAGAAGCCCCTTCTGGATAAATAAAGCATTGCAATCAATTGCCAGCTCTCCTAAGAGCGTTAAGAAGCTCCAATCTGGAGATCTTCTTGTCGAGATGTCGAGTCCCAGATATGCTACAGTGCTTTTAAACACCACCTCTTTTTTAGATTGTCCAGTGAAAGTTACTCCTCACGGCTACCTCAATTCCTCACGAGGTGTTATATCTTCTCAAGACCTTCTGGAGTGCAGTGACCAAGAACTTCTGGAGGAACTGAGAGACCAACAAGTGAGTGGAGTCCGGCGCATCCTATTTCGGCGAAATGGCCAATCTGTCCCATCTCGAAACATAATACTGACCTTTAACACCCCATCCCTGCCAACATCAATCAAGGCAGGGTATCTACATCTTGAAGTGCGCCCCTTCATACCAAGTCCTCTACGATGCTTCAAATGCCAAGCATTGGTCACTCCCAGCAGTCTTGCAGGAGCACTGCTCGGTGTGGGCGTTGTACAGCAACAGACCATACTTTGCAAGATTGCCATGCCGAAGCCGAGCTGTGCTTCAACTGCAAGGGATCTCATGCAGCATCGTCGAGAGACTGCCCAAAGTGGAAGGAGGAAAAAGAGATCCAACGCATTAAGACCGTTGAGGGAATCTCCTACCCAGAGGCCAGAAGAAAGGTCGCTCCAAATCAATCAAATCGGCGATCTTATTCATCAGCGGTTATTGCAAGGACTACAGTCGGTACCCAGACTGATAGCCAAATCCCAGTGAATTGTCCTTACAAGCTAGACGACATCATAGCTGCTGGTCTGGCAGCACTGCAATCCCGAGCTCGGGACGCGAAAACTCCAGCAACCACCGTGCCTAAACCTGCTGCAACTAACACCAGCACCACCGGGACTTCAACAACCCCGGGAGGAAAGAGAAAGGAAAAAGAAAAGGAGAAGAAATCTCCAAACTCCCATCATAAGAACCAGGATCGGGCAAGATCATCTGCGACACAGGAACCAAAATACCGCCCCATTTTACCACCAGAGACTACGGGGCGTCGGACAAAACAGTCCCAAGCGCAAATGGACATTGCAGACGAAATGATGGAATGGGACAACTTTTAGTTGTCCCAGTTTTTCTCGGGTTTTGTTTTTCGTTTTTTCTTTTTCTCATTCACCACAATTCAAACCATGGATAAAATCGTTCAGTGGAACTGTCGAGGCTTTCGGACAAGACATGACGACGTGAAACATCTGCTTTCGTCATACTCTCCGGTGTGCCTTTGCCTCCAGGAGACAAAACTTAAACCATCAGACCTCCTTTCAGTTCGAGGCTACAGTGCATTTCGGAAAGATAATGTTTCAGGAGATATAGCTTGCGGGGGAGTTGCCATCCTTGTCCCCCACAGTGTTCCAGTTTCTTCTGTTGCGGTCTCAACATCTTTACAAGCCGTTGCGGTGCGTATCTCCATGCCTGTGCCTCTAACTGTTTGCAGCGTCTATCTGCCGCCGGATGAGGACGTGAGCGTGTCCGTTCTTGAGAGCTTAGTTGCGCAGCTGCCGTCACCTGCTCTTCTTCTGGGTGACTTCAATGCTCATAATCCATTGTGGGGTAGTGTCAGAACAGACACACGAGGCCGTAGGATCGAATCTCTTCTTTCCTCGACCTCTTTGTGCCTGTTTAACACCGGTGCTGACACTTACTTCCACGAGCCTACACGAAGTTTCAGTGCAATCGATTTATCTTTGGGTCAACCATCGGTTATGGCCGACTGGTCGTGGACGGTGTGTGACGACCTCCATGGAAGCGACCACTTCCCAATTGTACTTAGGTATAATGTGAGCGTACCATCTTCTGCCTCCCGCCCTCCTCGTTGGAGGATGGATCGTGCCAAATGGGAGGTCTTCACACCGTCCGCAGTAATATCTTTTGCCATGGTGACCCGTGGGTCAATTGACGCAGCTGTTACTGATGTCACAACGTGTATCATTCAGGCAGCAGATTTCTCTATCCCAAAAACATCAACGACGCTCCCAAGACGTCCGAAGCCTTGGTGGAACCCTAATTGCGCAGCGGCTAGGAGAGTTCAACATAAGGCCTGGTGTACTTTTCGGCGTTATCCGACCGATGCTAATCTTGTTAAATTTAAAAGAGCAAAATCTTACGCTCGGTTGGTGCGTCGACGAAGCAAGAGGGAGTCTTGGATGAAGTACGTTTCATCTATCAATTCACGTGCCAGTTCAAAAACTGTTTGGGAAAAATTCGTAAGATCCGGGGAAACTATAGTTCCCGCCAAATTTCAATTCTTGAGAATAACGGCTGCACGTATGCTGAAGTTGGGGAGATTGTGGATTGCTTGGGCGAAGCGTTTGCCTCAGTTTCTAGTTCTCAGGTGTATCTCCCGTCCTTTCAGAGGATTAAAACAACCGCGGAACGCCAGAAAATCTCCTTTGCGCCTTTTTTATAACACTGAGTATAACTCCCCTTCAGCATGGTTGAACTACGGGTGGCTCTGCATCGGTCCGGCGCAACATCTGTCGGTCCCGACGGCATCCACTATGACATGATTCGTCATCTCTCGCAGTCGTCTCTCGAGAATCTGTTAGTGCTTTTCAACCGTATTTGGGTGGAGCACAGTTTCCCGGACTCTTGGCGAAGAGCTTTTGTTTTACCTTTTCCCAAGCCTGGCAAAGACCCCAAGTCTCCCTCTAGTTATCGGCCAATTGCCCTCACTAGCTGTCTGTGCAAAATCCTTGAACGAATGGTTAATTCCCGGCTCATTTATTTTCTTGAAGAACATCGAATACTCTCTCCATCACAAAGCGGCTTCCGTCGTCATCGTTCAGCTCCTGACCATCTCCTGCTCCTTGAGACGTCTGTTCGTGAGGCGTTCGTACGTAGGCAGCACCTGGTGTCTGTATTTTTTGACATCGAAAAAGCTTACGATAGAGCGTGGCGTCACGGTATCCGCCGTGACCTCCACGAGAGTGGGTTGCGGGGAAACCTGCCAACCTTCATTGCCAACTTTCTTCGTAACCGTGTGTTCCAGGTGCGCCTGGGTACAACGCTGTCCGCCTTTTTCCATCAAGAACAAGGCGTTCCTCAAGGCAGCATTCTTTCGGTGACTCTGTTCATCCTCCGCATTAATTGTTTACTCAAAAATCTTCCTCCTACGGTTTCGGCTACCATTTATGTTGACGACCTTCACATCTTCTGTTCGTCATCCAGCATGCATTTCGTTGAAAGGCAGCTGCAGTCTGCAATTACCCAGATTGTTAAAGCCGCTAACAATAATGGGTTTGTTCTTTCTCCCGACAAGACAGCCTGTGTCCATTTCTGCCGGAGGCGTGGCCTCCATCCTGATCCAGAGCTCTATTTGGACCGTGCAGCCATTCCAGTTTTGCCGGAAACCAAGTTCCTTGGTTTGACCGTTGACCGTGCTCTCACCTTTCGCTCGCACGTTCGACGGCTTAGGACTTCCTGTCTGAGAGCCTTGTCAATCCTTAAGATCCTTGCCTCAGTCTCCTGGGGTGCAGACAGGACTTCTTTGTTCCGTATTTACCATTCTCTCATTCGGTCTAAGCTGGATTATGGCTGTATGGTGTATGGCTCTGCGCGTCCTACCGTTCTCCGGCCGTTGGATACCATCGACCATCAAGCGCTGCGTCTTTGTACGGGAGCCTTTCGTACGTCACCCATTCCCAGCCTTTATGCCGACGCGAACGAACCGTCGCTTCATTTACGCCGTCTGCAGCTGTCTCTTCAATTTTACCTGAAACTTAAATCACTCACAGACCATCCTTTATACGATGCAGTTTTTCATCCCCAGCATGCTCGTTTGTTCGAGATCCGTCCCTCGTGCATTCGAACCTTCGGTCTTCGTATGGTGGCCGTAGCTCGTGATGCAGGGCTCGACTTGTCACTCGTTGGAGAGACCAGGGGTTTTGAGGATTCTCCATGGCATCCTCTTGGTGTCATGGTCGATACCAGCTTTACATCTTTTGACAAGTCCTCAACCCCTGCGTCAGTGTACCAGCAGCTCTTCGCTGAACACCGTTACGTCAATGCAGACTTTATTCCTGTTTTTGCCGATGGATCTAAGGCGGCTGGTGTTGTTGGATCCGCCGCCGTCTGCGTTGACGAAGTTTCTGTTGCCCGCATTCCTCCTGAGGCCACGGTTTTTTCGGCGGAGATGCATGCTGTGTATCTTGCACTTGTTCACGTGCAGTCGAGCTCTCATCAGCGTGCTATTGTGTACACTGATTCGTTGAGTGTTGTGCAATCATTGTCATCTTTGGATTTCACTGGCCACCCACTTCTTTTTGCCGTTCGGAGACTTCTTCGTTCTTTGCTAGAGGCTGATGTCCAGATTCGGTTCTGCTGGATTCCTGGGCATGTTGGGATCCCAGGGAACGAGTCTGCCCCCGCACGGGGATAACTGGTTTTCCAGTTATTTGGGGAGCGGCGCCCCCACGGCCCGAGCTGACCTTGTGACGGATCATTTTGTCATTTCGTCTTGAACGATTACATCACCGAAGGGACAGCTGTTCATCCAGCTGATGGGGAGTGGCGACCCCACGGCCCGAGCCGACAGTAGTGTTTAAAATCTTTTTCCATTTGTGATTGTTGTTGTTGTTACCTCGCCACGCTCCCGCCTCAGTCCTGTGGGTTGCTGAGGTTGTGATTATGCGCCAGCCCTTTCCTCACTTTCCTGTCTTTGCTTTCTTCTCCACTCCCTGTTCTTCCTTTTTCTCTATTTTCTACTCCTCTTCCCTTACTTTTTCATTTTCTGTTTCTTCTTCGTTTCTTCGGGCTGGTTAGCTAGACCTACCTGCACGTTTGCCGTGTGCGGTGACCCGTACAGTTGGAAAAGGGGATGCTGGAGGCTGAGGTTACTGGGGGCCAGGCTATAGTTGTCACCAGTCGCCAACACTCCTCTCTGCCCCCTGCTTCACCCTAAACGGGAGGCTAGGAACTAACCTACTCCTAGTCAATCGGCTTGTCATTTCGTACGACGGGGTGAGTTTGGGGATAGTGTGGGCATGCCAAAGGGGTATTACCAAGACCCGGGAAAGTCGAGGTACTCGCTGAGCGCATGTCTGCACGATCAACATGCTATATCCGCCGCCTAACCCTAGGGCCGTGTCCTGCGCCCATGTTGGCCTGCGGACCTCCGGCTCTCCCCTGTTGGGCTCGGTAGTGGGCGGGGAAGCTGGCGGATGAATTTTTTCGCATTATATATGGATTCTTCAAATATTCCCCCTTCTGTCAAACTAAAGAAATCTTTGGACACGGATCCTAACCCCACCAATAAGAAACTGCGTACTTTGCCGCCGGACACTGCCCGATTTTTTATCATCCATGCCCGGGAAGATTCTTACAAGCTTGGCTCCAAATCTCCCTTCTGGATTCAAAAAGCCCTGCAAGGAGCGGTTGCGTCACCAACCAGTGTGAAGAAGTTAAAATCGGGAGATATATTGGTGGAAATGTCAAGTCCACGCCATGGTTCATTGCTCTTGGGCGTCTCCAACTTGGGTGGTGTCCCTGTGGACATCAAACCTCATCAGTCCCTGAATTCATCCAGAGGTGTCATCTCCGAGCGCGACCTCGTGGATGTTTCAGAGGAAGAATTTCTTGAGGAGCTTGCCAACCAAGGTGTCACAGCGGTTCGTCGGATCAAGTTCCGCCGAAACGGGGAGCTGGTCAACTCCAGAACAGTGATTCTGACCTTTGATCGCCCGACTCTTCCATCTTCCATCCATGCGGGCTATTTGAACTGCTCTGTGCGCCCGTACATTCCTAACCCCCTTCGTTGCTACCGATGCCAAGTGTACGGGCACTCCCAGCAGTCTTGCCGTGGTGCTGCTACTTGCAATCGTTGCGGTTCACATGACCATCTTCAATCTGACTGCTCTGCTGCCCATTGTGTGAACTGCAAAGGCGACCATGCTGCCAATGCCAAGAACTGTCCGAAGTGGATTGAGGAGCGGAAGATTCAGGAGGTTAAGACACTTGAACACCTGTCCTACCCTGAAGCTCGACGGAAGGTCGTTCCCGCAGCTCCAAGCGCACGCACCTACTCTTCCGTTGTAGCTCCTAAAACATCCATTGCCACTCAGACAGACATCACTATACCAAAAGACTGCCCTTTCTCTCTCGAGGATATTTATGCTGCTGGGCTGAAGGCCCTTCGACTTTCCACCACTGACAGTCTATCTTTGCCACCACAGACCAATGCTCGGGGTCCTGCATCCTCGCCCAAGCGCGCTGTTGCAGAACAGGTTTCCCGTTCTACGAGCCCTGATCCCTCGCCTGCTAGACACAAAGGCAAGGCCAAACAATCCTCAGCCACTAAATCTCAAACAAAGGTTCAAGCCGGAACGAATCAGTCCCGGTCTTCATCCTCCAGACACCCCCCAGTCCTTCCCCCGGTTACCACGCTGCCGAGGGGCACTGCAGACCAGACTGAGGAATTCATGGACTCCGAGGCCTTCTAGGCCTCTTCAGTTCATTTGACCCACGTTTCTTTCTTTCTATCTACCCCTCAAATCATGGTTTCAGTCGTTCAATGGAACTGTCGAGGTTTTCGGACAAAATATGACGACGTCAAACATCTGCTTTCGTCGTACTCTCCGGTGTGCCTTTGCCTCCAGGAGACAAAACTTAAACCATCAGACCTGCTCTCGGTTCGAGGCTACAGTGCATTTCGGAAAGATAATGTTTCAGGAGATATAGCTTGCGGGGGAGTTGCCATTCTTGTCCCCCACAGTGTTCCAGTTTCTCCCGTTGCGGTCTCAACATCTTTACAAGCCGTTGCGGTGCGTATCTCCATGCCTGTGCCTCTAACCGTTTGCAGCGTCTATCTGCCGCCGGATGAGGACGTGAGCGTGTCCGTTCTTGAGAGCTTAGTTGGGCAGCTGCCGTCACCTGCTCTTCTTCTGGGTGACTTCAATGCTCATAATCCATTGTGGGGTAGTGTCAGAACAGACGTACGAGGCCGTAGGATCGAATCTCTTCTGTCCTCGACCTCCCTGTGCCTTTTTAACACCGGAGCTGACACTTATTTCCACGAGCCTACACGAAGTTTCAGTGCGATCGATTTATCTTTGGGTTCACCATCAGTTATTGCTGACTGGTCGTGGACGGTGTGCAACGACCTCCATGGGAGCGACCACTTTCCAATTGTACTTGGCTATAATGAGAGCGTGCCATCTTCTGCTTCCCGCCCTCCTCGATGGAGGATGGATCGTGCCAAGTGGGAGGTCTTCACATCGTCCGCAGTGATACCTTCTGTCATGGTGACCCGAGGGTCAATCGATGCAACTGTTACTGATGTCACCACGTGTATCATTCAGGCAGCGGATCTCTCTATCCCAAAGACATCAACGACGCTCCCAAGACGTCCGAAACCTTGGTGGACCTCTGATTGCACAGCGGCTAGGAGAGCTCAACATAAGGCCTGGTGTACATTTCGGCGGTATCCAACCGATGCTAATCTCGTTGAATTTAAAAGAGCAAAATCTTACGCTCGGTTGGTGCGTCGACGAAGCAAGAGGGAGTCTTGGATAAAGTACGTTTCATCGATCAATTCACGTGCCAGTTCAAAAACTGTTTGGGAAAAATTCGTAGGATTCGGGGAAACTGTGGTTCCCATCAGATCTCTATTCTCGAGAGTAACGGCTGCACGTATGCTGAAGTCGGGGAGATAGTGGATTGTTTGGGTAGGGCGTTTGCCTCTGTTTCCAGTTCTGAGGCGTACCCTCTCTCCTTTCAGAGGACTAGACCAGCTGCTGAGCGCCAGAGACTCTCCTTTGCGCCTTTTCATAACACCGAGTATAACTCCCCCTTCAGCATGGTTGAACTCCGAGTGGCTCTGCATCGGTCCGGTGCAACATCTGTAGGTCCCGATGGCATCCACTATGACATGATCCGTCATCTATCGCAGTCGTCTCTCGAGAATCTGTTAGTGCTTTTCAACCGCATTTGGTTGGAGCACAGTTTCCCGGACTCCTGGCGAAAAGCTTTTGTTTTACCTTTTCCCAAGCCTGGCAAAGACCCCAAGTCTCCCTCTAGTTACCGGCCAATTGCCCTCACTAGCTGTCTGTGCAGAATCCTTGAACGCATGGTTAATTCTAGGCTAATTTACTTCCTAGAAGAACATCAAATTCTGTCGCCATCACAAAGCGGCTCCCGTCGTCATCGTTCAGCTCCTGACCATCTCCTGCTCCTTGAGACGTCTGTTCGAGAGGCATTCGTGCGTAGGCAGCACCTGGTGTCTGTCTTTTTTGACATCGAAAAAGCTTACGATAGAGCGTGGCGTCACGGTATCCTCCGTGACCTCCACGAGAGTGGGTTGCGGGAAACCTGCCAACCTTCATTGCCAACTTCCTTCGTAACCGTGTGTTCCAGGTGCGCCTGGGTACAACACTCTCTGCCTTCTTCCATCAAGAACAAGGTGTTCCTCAAGGCAGCCTTCTTTTGGTGACTCTATTCATCCTCCGCATTAATTGTTTGCTTAAAAATCTTCCTCCTACGGTTTCGACTACCATTTATGTTGACGACCTTCACATCTTCTGCTCGTCATCAAGCATGCATTTCATTGAAAGGCAGCTGCAGTCTGCAATTAACGAGATAGTTAAAGCGGCTAACAACAATGGTTTCGTTCTTTCTGCTGAAAAGACAGCGTGTGTCCATTTCTGCCGGAGGCGTGGCCTCCACCCCGATCCAGAGCTCTATTTGGACCATGCAGCCATTCCGGTTTTGCCGGAAACCAAGTTCCTTGGTTTGACCGTCGACCGTGCGCTCACCTTTCGCTCGCACGTTCGACGACTCCGCACTTCCTGTCTGAGAGCTTTGTCAATCCTCAAGATCCTCGCCTCAGTCTCCTGGGCCCCGCACGGGGATAACTGGTTTTCCAGTTATTTGGGGAGCGGCGCCCCCACGGCCCGAGCTGACCTTGTGACGGTTTTTTGCTTTCTTGTTTTTGTGCTTTATCGTTACCGCAGGGACAGCTGTTCATCCAGCTGATGGGGAGTAGCGACCCCACGGCCCCAGCCGACATGTTTTGTTTGATTCTTCTCATTACAACTTTGTGTTGCCACCACCTCGACAGCACCCGCCTCAGTTGTTGGTTGCTGAGGTTGTGATTATGCGCCAGCCCTTTCCTTTCCTCTCGCTTTCCTCTCCCTTTCCTGTTTTTACTTTCTTCTCCACTACCTGTTCTTCTTTTCTACTCCATTTTCTACTCGACTTGCTTCTCCATTTTCTGTTCCTCTCTTGTTTTTCCGAGCTGGTTTTGCTAGACCTACCTGCACGTTTGCCGTGTGCGGTGACCCGTACAGGTGGAAAAGGGGATGCTGGAGGCTGAGGTTTCTGGTGGCCAGGTTGTTGTTGTCGCCAGTCGCCAACACTCCTCTTTGCCCCTGCTTCACCCTAAACGGGCGGCTAGGAACTAACCCATTCCTAGTCAATCGGCTTGTTGTTTCGTACAACAGGGTGAGTTTGGGGATAGTGCGGGCATGCCAAAGGAGTGTTACCGAGACCTGGGAAAGTCTCGGTACTCGCTGAGCGCTTGTCTGCACTGTCAACATGCTATATCCGTTGCTTAACCCTAGAGTCGTGTCCTGCGTCCAATTGGGCTTGCGGACCTCCGGCTTTCCCCTGTTGGGCTCGGTTGTGGGCGGGGAAATCGGCGGACGAACTTTTTACTTCTTTTCATGGATAACAAAAAAATTTCCCAAGAACTTCAAACAAAGCGGCCCATTGAGGAAGGGTCACCCCCTCCCAACAAAGAAACCTACACCTGATTCTGCCAATGTTCGGTTCTTTTGCATCCACTCCTTGGACGCTTCAAACCCATTAAACACCAGAAGCCCCTTCTGGATAAATAAAGCATTGCAATCAATTGCCAGCTCTCCTAAGAGCGTTAAGAAGCTCCAATCTGGAGATCTTCTTGTCGAGATGTCGAGTCCCAGATATGCTACAGTGCTTTTAAACACCACCTCTTTTTTAGATTGTCCAGTAAAAGTTACCCCTCACGGCTACCTCAATTCCTCACGAGGTGTTATCTCTTCTCAAGACCTGCTGGAGTGCAGTGACCAAGAACTTCTGGAGGAACTGAGAGACCAACAAGTGAGTGGAGTCCGGCGCATCCTATTTCGGCGAAATGGCCAATCTGTCCCATCTCGAAACATCATACTGACCTTTAACACCCCATCCCTGCCAACTTCAATCAAGGCAGGGTATCTACACCTTGAAGTGCGCCCCTTCATACCAAGTCCTCTACGATGCTTCAAATGCCAAGCATATGGTCACTCCCAGCAGTCTTGCAGGAGCACTGCTCGGTGTGGGCGTTGTACTGCAACCGACCATACTTTGCAAGATTGCCATGCCGAAGCCGAGCTGTGCTTCAACTGCAAGGGATCTCATGCAGCATCATCGAGAGAATGTCCAAAGTGGAAAGAGGAAAAAGAGATCCAACGCATTAAGACCGTCGAGGGAATCTCCTACCCAGAGGCCAGAAGAAAGGTCGCTCCAAACCAATCAAATCGGCGATCCTATGCATCAGCGGTTGTTGCAAGGACTACAGTCGGTACCCAGACTGATAGCCAAATCCCAGTGAATTGTCCATACAAGCTAGATGACATCATAGCTGCTGGTCTGGCAGCACTACAATCCCGAGCTAGGGACGCGAAAGCTCCAACAACCACTGTGCCTAAACCTGCTGCAACTAACACCAGCACCACCGGGACTTCAACAACCCCGGGAGGAAAGAGAAAGGAAAAAGAAAAGGAGAAGAAATCTCCAAACTCCCATCATAAGAACCAGGATCGGGCCAGATCATCTGCGACACAGGAACCAAAATACCGCCCCATTTTACCACCAGAGACTACAGGGCGTCGGACAAAACAGTCCCAAGCGCAAATGGACATTGCAGACGAAATGATGGAATCGGACAACTTTTAGTTGTCACAGTTTTTCTCGGGTTTTGTTTTTCGTTTTTTCTTTTTCTCATTCACCACAATTCAAACCATGGATCAAATCGTTCAGTGGAACTGTCGAGGCTTTCGGACAACACATGACGACGTGAAACATCTGCTTTCGTCATACTCTCCGGTGTGCCTTTGCCTCCAGGAGACAAAACTTAAACCATCAGACCTCCTTTCAGTTCGAGGCTACAGTGCATTTCGGAAAGATAATGTTTCAGGAGATATAGCTTGCGGGGGAGTTGCCATCCTTGTCCCCCACAGTGTTCCAGTTTCTCCCGTTGCGGTCTCAACATCTTTACAAGCCGTTGCGGTGCGTATCTCCATGCCTGTGCCTTTAACTGTTTGCAGCGTCTATCTGCCGCCGGATGAGGACGTGAGCGTGTCCGTTCTTGAGAGCTTAGTTGGGCAGCTGCCGTCACCTGCTCTTCTTCTGGGTGACTTCAATGCTCATAATCCATTGTGGGGTAGTGTCAGAACAGACACACGAGGCCGTAGGATCGAATCTCTTCTTTCCTCGACCTCTTTGTGCCTGTTTAACACCGGTGCTGACACTTACTTCCACGAGCCTACACGAAGTTTCAGTGCAATCGATTTATCTTTGGGTCAACCATCGGTTATGGCCGACTGGTCGTGGACGGTGTGTGACGACCTCCATGGAAGCGACCACTTCCCAATTGTACTTAGGTATAATGTGAGCGTACCATCTTCTGCCTCCCGCCCTCCTCGTTGGAGGATGGATCGTGCCAAGTGGGAGGTCTTCACACCGTCCGCAGTAATATCTTTTGCCATGGTGACCCGGGGGTCAATTGACGCAGCTGTTACTGATGTCACAACGTGTATCATTCAGGCAGCAGATCTCTCTATCCCAAAAACATCAACGACGCTCCCAAGACGTCCGAAGCCTTGGTGGAACCCTGATTGCGCAGCGGCTAGGAGAGTTCAACATAAGGCCTGGTGTACTTTTCGGCGTTATCCGACCGATGCTAACCTTGTTAAATTTAAAAGAGCAAAATCTTACGCTCGGTTGGTGCGTCGACGAAGCAAGAGGGAGTCTTGGATGAAGTACGTTTCATCTATCAATTCACGTGCCAGTTCAAAAACTGTTTGGGAAAAAATTCGTAAGATCCGGGGAAACTATAGTTCCCGCCAAATTTCAATTCTTGAGAATAACAGCTGCACGTATGCTGAAGTTGGGGAGATTGTGGATTGCTTGGGCGAAGCGTTTGCCTCAGTTTCTAGTTCTCAGGCGTATCTCCCGTCCTTTCAGAGGATTAAAACAACCGCGGAACGCCAAAAAATCTCCTTTGCGCCTTTTTATAACACTGAGTATAACTCCCCCTTCAGCATGGTTGAACTACGGGTGGCTCTGCATCGGTCCGGCGCAACATCTGTCGGTCCCGACGGCATCCACTATGACATGATTCGTCATCTCTCGCAGTCGTCTCTCGAGAATCTGTTAGTGCTTTTCAACCGTATTTGGGTGGAGCACAGTTTCCCGGACTCTTGGCGAAGAGCTTTTGTTTTACCTTTTCCCAAGCCTGGCAAAGACCCCAAGTCACCCTCTAGTTATCGGCCAATTGCCCTCACTAGCTGTCTGTGCAAAATCCTTGAACGAATGGTTAATTCCCGGCTAATTTATTTTCTTGAAGAACATCGAATACTGTCTCCATCACAAAGCGGCTTCCGTCGTCATCGTTCAGCTCCTGACCATCTCCTGCTCCTTGAGACGTCTGTTCGTGAGGCGTTCGTACGTAGGCAGCACCTGGTGTCTGTATTTTTTGACATCGAAAAAGCTTACGATAGAGCGTGGCGTCACGGTATCCTCCGTGACCTCCACGAGAGTGGGTTGCGGGGAAACCTGCCAACCTTCATTGCCAACTTTCTTCGTAACCGTGTGTTCCAGGTGCGCCTGGGTACAACGCTGTCCGCCTTTTTCCATCAAGAACAAGGCGTTCCTCAAGGCAGCATTCTTTCGGTGACTCTGTTCATCCTCCGCATTAATTGTTTACTCAAAAATCTTCCTCCTACGGTTTCGGCTACCATTTATGTTGACGACCTTCACATCTTCTGTTCGTCATCCAGCATGCATTTCGTTGAAAGGCAGCTGCAGTCTGCAATTACCCAGATTGTTAAAGCGGCTAACAATAATGGGTTTGTTCTTTCTCCCGACAAGACAGCCTGTGTCCATTTCTGCCGGAGGCGTGGCCTCCATCCTGATCCAGAGCTCTATTTGGACCGTGCAGCCATTCCAGTTTTGCCGGAAACCAAGTTCCTTGGTTTGACCGTTGACCGTGCTCTCACCTTTCGCTCGCACGTTCGACGGCTAAGGACTTCCTGTCTGAGAGCCTTGTCAATCCTTAAGATCCTTGCCTCAGTCTCCTGGGGTGCAGACAGGACTTCTTTGTTCCGTATTTACCATTCTCTCATTCGGTCTAAGCTGGATTATGGCTGTATGGTGTATGGCTCTGCGCGTCCTACCGTTCTCCGGCCGTTGGATACCATCCACCATCAAGCGCTGCGTCTTTGTACGGGAGCCTTTCGTACGTCACCCATTCCCAGCCTTTATGCCGACGCGAACGAACCGTCGCTTCATTTACGCCGTCTGCAGCTGTCTCTTCAGTTTTACCTGAAACTTAAATCACTCACAGACCATCCTTTATACGATGCAGTTTTTCATCCCCAGCATGCTCGTTTGTTCGAGATCCGTCCCTCGTGCATTCGAACCTTCGGTCTTCGTATGGCGGCCGTAGCTCGTGATGCAGGGCTCGACTTGTCACTCGTTGGAGAGACCAGGGGCTTTGAGGATTCTCCATGGCATCCTCTAGGTGTCATGGTCGATACCAGCTTTACATCTTTTGACAAGTCCTCAACCCCTGCGTCAGTGTACCAGCAGCTCTTCGCTGAACACCGTTACGTCAATGCAGACTTTATTCCTGTTTTCACCGATGGATCTAAGGCGGCTGGTGTTGTTGGATCCGCCGCCGTCTGCGTTGACGAAGTTTCTGTTGCCCGCATTCCTCCTGAGGCCACGGTGTTTTCGGCGGAGATGCATGCTGTGTATCTTGCACTTGTTCACGTGCAGTCGAGCTCTCATCAGCGTGCTATTGTGTACACTGATTCGTTGAGTGTTGTGCAATCATTGTCATCTTTGGATTTTACTGGCCACCCCTTCTTTTTACCGTACGGAGACTTCTTCGTTCTTTGTTCGAGGCTGATGTCCAGATTCGGTTCTGCTGGATTCCTGGGCATGTTGGGATCCCAGGGAACGAGTCTGCTGATGCTGCTGCTAGATCTGCCTCCTCTTTGGTTGTCACACCGTTGCCACTGTTCCACCGTGATTTTCGCTTTCTTGTTCAGGATCATATCAGACGAACGTGGCGGGGTCTGTGGGACCAACAGGTGGAGAATAAACTGCACCGTGTTAAACCCATCCTTGGAGTCTGGAAATCATCGTGTCGCCGGAACCGTAGGGAAGAAGTTGTTCTTGCGCGTCTCCGCATTGGGCATTGTCGCTTCACGCATAGCTATTTGCTGTGTTTCGACGCTGCCCCAATGTGTGAGGCGTGCGACTGTTTGCTCACCATCTCTCATGTTTTATGTAGTTGTGTTCGGTTTTGTAATAATCGGTTTCACTATTTTCAGTCTCATCTGCTGGACGAGGACGCAGCTACGCTTCAAAAACTTTTGGGCGACCACTGCGACACTTTCGCAGTATTTTCCTTTTTAAAACAGATGAACTTTTTAAAACTTATTTGAAAAAAAAAAAAAAAAAAAAAGTTATATAATAAATATAATAGTAAACTAATAAAGTTATATATAAACCTAATTAACTAACTAGTCTTCACATCTTTCATCATCCTCTTTTCTAACTTTGACTAAGCCCGTCTGCTCTTAATCATTCTCCACGCTTTTAAAAATCTTTAGCTGATAGTTCTGTGTCTGGCGCTCTTTGGCCAAACCTGGCCCTTGCGCCACTAAAATCAATTAACTAACTAACTAACTCAGTCTCCTGGGGTGCAGACAGGACTTCCTTGTTCCGTATTTACCATTCTCTCATTCGGTCTAAACTGGATTATGGCTGTATGGTGTATGGCTCTGCGCGTCCTTCCGTTCTCCGGCCGTTGGATACCATCCACCATCAAGCGCTGCGTCTTTGTACAGGAGCATTTCGCACGTCACCCATTCCCAGCCTTTATGCCGACGCGAACGAACCGTCGCTACATTTACGCCGTCTGCAGCTGTCTCTTCAATTTTACCTGAAACTTAGATCTCTCTCAGAACATACTTTACACGATGCAGTTTTTCATCCCCAGCATGCTCGTTTGTTCGAGATCCGTCCCTCGTGCATTCGAACCTTCGGTCTTCGTTTGGCGGCCGTAGCTCGTGATGCAGGGCTCGACTTGTCACTCGTTGGAGAGACCAGGGGCTTTGGGGATCCCCCATGGCACCCTCTTGGTGTCATGGTTGATACCAGCTTTACATCTTTTGACAAGTCCTCAACCCCCGCGTCAGTGTACCAGCAGCTCTTCGCCGAACACCGTTACGTCAATGCAGACTTTATTCCTGTTTTCACCGATGGATCTAAGGCGGCTGGTGTTGTTGGATCCGCCGCCGTCTGCGTTGACGAAATTTCTGTTGCCCGCATTCCTGCCGAGGCCACGGTGTTTTCGGCGGAGATGCATGCTGTGTATCTTGCACTTGTTCACGTGCAGTCGAGCTCTCATCAGCGTGTTATTGTGTACACTGATTCGTTGAGTGTTGTGCAATCATTGTCATCTTTGGATTTCACTGGCCACCCCTTCTTTTTACCGTACGGAGACTTCTTCGTTCTTTGCTCGAGGCTGATGTCCAGATTCGGTTCTGCTGGATTCCTGGGCATGTTGGGATCCCAGGGAACGAGTCTGCTGATGCTGCTGCTAGATCTGCCTCTTCTTTGGTTGTCACACCGTTGCCACTGTTCCACCGTGATCTTCGCTTTCTTGTTCACGATCATATCAGACGAACGTGGCGAAGTCTGTGGGACCAACAGGTGGAGAATAAACTGCACCGTGTTAAACCCATCCTTGGAGTCTGGAAATCATCGTGTCGCCGGAACCGTAGGGAAGAAGTTGTTCTTGCGCGTCTCCGCATTGGGCATTGTCGCTTCACGCATAACTATTTGCTGTGTGGCGACGCTGCCCCAATGTGTGAGGCGTGCGACTGTTTACTCACCGTCTCTCATGTTTTGTGCAGTTGCGTTCGTTTTCGTCATCATCGGTTTCACTATTTTCAGTCCCATCTGCTGGAGGAGGACGCAGCTATGCTTCAAAAGCTTTTGGGCGACCACTGCGACACTTTCGCAGTATTTTCCTTTTAAAACAGATTAACGTTTTAAAACTTATTTAAAAAAAAAAAAAAAAAAAAAAGTTATATTATAATGGTACATTAATGAGGTTATATATAAACCTAATAAACTAACTAGTCTTCACAACATCTTTCATCATCCTCTTTTCTAACTTTTACCAAGCCTGTCTGCTCTTAATCATTTCAATCCGCTTTTTAAAATCTTTAGCTGATAGTTCTGTGTCTGGCGCTCTTTGGCCAAGCCTGGCCCTTGCGCCACTAAAATCAATTAACTAACTAACTAACTAACGAGTCTGCCGATGCTGCTGCTAGATCTGCCTCTTCTTTGGTAGTCACACCCTTGCCACTGTTTCACCGCGATTTTCGCTTTCTTGTTCACGATCATATCAGACGAACGTGGCGTAGTCTGTGGGACCAACAGGTGGAGAATAAACTGCACCGTATAAAACCTAACCTTGGAATCTGGAAATCATCGTGTCGCCGGAACCGTAGGGAGGAAGTTGTTCTTGCGCGTCTCCGCATTGGGCATTGTCGCTTCACGCATAGCTATTTGCTGTGTGGCGACGCTGCCCCAATGTGTGAGGCGTGCGACTGTTTACTCACTGTCTCTCATGTTTTATGTAGTTGTGTTCGTTTTTGTAATCATCGGTTTCACTATTTTCAGTCTCATCTACTGGATGACGGCGCAGCTACACTGCAGAAGCTTTTGGGCGACCACTGCGACACTTTCGCAGTGTTTTCGTTCTTAAAGCAGATAGACTTTTTAAAACTTATTTAAAAAAAAAAAAAAAAAAAAAAAAAATAATAATAATAATAATAATAATTTTTAATGATTATAACAGTGAATTGGTGAATTTATTTATTTATTTATAAACCTAATTGACTAACTAGTCTTCACAGCTTTTATCATTCTCTATTCTAACTTTTGCCAAGCCTGTCTGATCTTAATCATTTCACCCCGCTTTTAAATATCTTTAACTGATTGTTCTTTGTCTGGCGCTCTTTGGCCAAACCTGGCCCTTGCGCCACTAAAATCAATTAACTAACTAACTAACTAACGAACATCAGTTTCAGGCAGTGGAGTAACCATGTTTCAAAATCAGGCGGGGGGGGGGTCCGATCACACATACATTTGTATACATACACTGAAGTGCCAGAAAAACTGGTACACCAGTCTAATACTTGGTAGGTCCCACACGGGAGCGCAGGACTGCAGAAATACGACAAGGCGTGGACTCTACTGGCTTCTGGAAATATGCTGTAGGCAATGCACACCATACTTGCTGCAGAGCGTTCCGCGATACGGGTGTATTCCGAGGTATCTGATTCCTGTGTTAGATATCTATCGCTATCAGGTTCAGATTTGGAGACTTGGGTGGGAATGGCAACACCCCAAACTCAGATGAATGCTCCTCTAACCATAATGTGGCGTCCCGACACTTGTGCGGAGGTGCATTGTTCTGTTGGAACAGGCCCAGCCCATCAGCATGAATGCAGGACATGAACGAGTGTACCTCGTCAGAAAAGATGCGCACATTGCGTTGGCCGGTCACAGACGTTTGTAGACGTACCAGTTGTCAAAGTGAAGTCCAGCTAAACCCACCCCATACCATTACGGACCCACCCCCCAGCCGATACAGTTCCCTGTTTACAGGCGGGATCCATGGGGTTTGCGCCCCACACGAATCCTTCCATCTGCCCGATACAGTTTGATACGCGACTCGTCAGACCAGGCTACTTGTTTCCAGTCATCAAGTGTCCAGTGGCGGTGTTGTCGTTCCCAAGCAAGGCGCATAACTTTGTGTTATGCACCCATCAAGGGGACTTGAGTTGGGCGTCGGCTCCCAAAACCTATATCGTGCAGGGTACGTTGCACAGTCAGGACGCTGATGCTTGTCGAGGCTCCAGCATTGAATTCCGATGATACCTGCGAGAGTGTTGCACGCCTATCGCGTGAAACGATTCTTGACAGCCAACGGTGGTCACGTTCACCCAATGTCTTTTTACGGCCACGCTGATATCGTAGGTTGGAGGTTTTGCCGGAATTCTTTTAGTCACGGTACACCCTTGCAATGGTCATCTGTGAAAATCCGAACTTCTTTTCTACCTCCGAAATATTATGGCCCATCTCACGAGCGCCAACTATGGCACCTCGTTGAAAATCGCTTAAATCGTTATTACGTGTCATTCTCATGCCGAAAACAGCTCTGGCAGCTGGCAAGGATGTCTATCGCTTTAAATACGCACTGGCGGACACAACCGAGTACGCACATAGGTGACGTTGTTATGTATTTTGCATAAGCTCGTCTGTATAAGTTTTTCTGGCACTTCAGTGTATATATACAATATTATATACATACCAGATAAGATAGAGTTTGGGACCCCCCCCCCACACACACACACGCGCAGGAGCAAAGCAGTTGCTGAGGAGCAATCTGACCGGCATGACACAGGCGCCTCTGTTGGCGAATTGTGGAACTTAGCGAACACAACTGTGAAACTATAATAGATAGGTAGAAATGTAAATTACAAAGTTGTGGAACTGACTTTGCTTATTAGGAATCGACATCGCTGTTTTATTAAGTACACATACACGTGTTTGCATTCTACGAAACATTGCAATCTTATGTTATTAAATGTAGTTGGTTCACATAATAAAAAAAGTGTGCATTATATCCTTATATTGCCGAAATTTTTTTCGGGGGGGGGGGAATCCTTTATATTGGGGATCCCCAACTCTGAAAATCTGGGGGGATGACCCCCCGACACCCCAGTTATGTCTATGGTTTCAGGACAAGATCCTCCACCCATACCGCACCCGGGACAAATTCTGATGATTTACCAGACGCCCGTGGCTCTGACCACTTGTCACTGAGGCGACATGTACGATATCATTTACTTCGAAACTAAAATATCACTCTTAATCAACAAAAAGTGCACTACCGTATCGGCAGGAAGGATTAGCTGTTCACTGAAAGATTCGGTTTGCAGTTGTGTCGCAGGTACCAAAGCAGTCAGATCTTCATTTTTGCTAAAAATTGTTTCTGCAGTCTGTTATGTTATTTAGTAAAAAAAAAAAAAAATGCGTGTATAAGTTAAACTGCTGTTTCTCAATGGTGATACCCAGAAAACCAACAACACAGCCAGGCCCGTTTCAAGCCGGTAAGCAAGGTATAGGAGAACGTCAAATTAACTCTTATAAAATTGTTAAATGTTGAAAAGATATGGGGAAAAAAAAATGCAAAGTGTGAGTCCAAAGTTTTTGCAATATTTGCATAAACGCATATGCTCCGACGGGTATGTCACGTGTTTAAACTAGTTCAAACCGTGCACTGCAGTCAGTCGAAAGGGATATAAAGTGGTAGTCGTTGCTGTGAGCGGCATTGCATGTCGTCGTTGTGTCTGTGGTTGGGACGTCTAAAAGATGAACAGTCACAACCAGCTAATTAGGAAACTTTTGCTTTATGAGTTTTAACTCGGCTTTAACGCTGCTCAAGCAACACGAAACATTTGTCATGAGAAAAGGGAAAGTTCCGTGGACCACAGCACCGCAAATAGATGGTTAAAGGATTTTCGCTTTGGTGACAGAAACCTCGACAATCAGCCAAGGCCAGGTAGGCCGCGAAACGTTGATTTGCAAGACGTGCGCCAGGCCGTATAGGCAAATCAGGCAAACCAGCATTCGGAGATTGTGGCTAGCCGGCACATCACAGACCAACATGGTTTGTCACCTTCAGGACCAGGGCAAGTTCTACAGGAGCTGCGGCATTGTCCCTCACGAATTGACGTCAGCTGAAGCAAACCGCCGAGTGGAAGTGTATACGAAACTTTTAGAACATCCGCGCGATGTACGCTTCATCAAGGGAATTATTACGTGCGACGAAAAGTAAGTTTATTTCCGTGATCCTAACACGCAACGGAAATAGTTGGGCCCGGGCCCGCTTCCAGAACATGTTGCCAAACGTGGGCGCTTCGAGCCCAAGGTGATTGCTGCCCTGCGTCTGGTGAAAGTTTGAAGGGATAATCCATTACGAATTTGTTCCAGACGGTCGGACCATCAACACAAACCTGTACTATGAACAGCTGGAGCAAATGTATGCCGGTTTTGAGGAGAAGTACCTGGCATTGCTGAACAGAAAACGCGCTCTCCTGCAGCAGGACAACGCTCGGCCTCATACCGCGCGAACGACCCGGGCAAAACTCCTGGAACTCGAGGGCATCGAACTGATGTTACACCCGGCATATTCTCCGGACCTTGTTCCGTCGGATTATTACTTGCTCCGGTCCATGGCCCACTTCCTTCGCGGGCGGCACTTCAACAACCAGGAGGAGGTGGCAGTTGGGGTGAAGGTCTTCGCCTTGAAGAACAAGAACTGGTACAGCCGCGGAATCGAAAAAATGACAGAGAGGTGGCTAAAGACGGTGCAACACGATGGCCTATATTTCGAATGCTAGTCCGTTTTCACCGTAAAGGTACGTATGAAGACATCAAGTGACCCAAATATTGCAGCACTTTCGACTCATCCTATGTATATCTATTGCCCCTAATGATGTCTTGAGAAGCTGGCTTTGGTGAGAGGACATCACGCGCTTTTCCAGGAAATCAGTCGAGAAAAAAAATTCTCTGCAATCAGCAGCAGAAATTGTAACGAGACCGCCTCGATTGAGTGAGTGAGTGAGAGAGTGTCAGAGCCACCGAGCTCTCATTGGCTGAAAAGTTTTCCTCGCCTAACAGCATAGATGCCAAAGTAGGGGGAAGAAGCACGAGAACATTCTTTTCCCTGTACAAAAGGGAAACAGCAGACTCACCTGGTCCTTAGCAACCACCTAGAGGGGGGAGTAAAACCTGCTTCGCCCGGTTTCGACAGCGGAGGTGTAAGGGTTAAACTGGCTGACATCTGGTCAGTTCTGGTAATCCCTGAAGTTTAACAAGGAAGGGCAAAGGTTAAAACAAGGTTACCCTCGAATTTCCACGTAGCGCTTACTTCCCGGTGACCCCAGGGCTGGCTCATACGGCAGATTTCAGTTGTTCCCTGGAAATTGCGGCTGGTGACGTAGCTGGGATGCATCGCTGAGTGTTAGGAATCGCGTTTGCTTTGCTCTGTGCGGGGAACTCTGATGATAAATACAACTACTGAGCTACCGAATATGAAACAAAATGGTGAAGTGTTTTAAAGAAGCAAAAGAAGTGAAGCAGAATATATCGATTGTTTCCTTTTATATATATATCATCATCATCATCATTGTCAACCATTATCAATCCACTGCTGGACGAAGGTCTCTCCAAGTTTCCTCCACAACGGTCTGTCTTGTGCCAGTCTCCTCCATGTCACCCCTGCATACTTTCGAATTTCATCCAATCATCTCCCATGTGGTCTTCTGGGTCTTTTCCTGTCCTTGGAACCCAATCTAAAATTTCGGCTGTCCATCGATGATCTGTCCTTCTGGCAGTATGTCCAGCCCATTGCCATTTCAGGGATTTAACTCTGATCATGATGTCTTCCACTCTTGTCATTTTTCGGATCCACGAGTTCCTCTTCTTATCTCTCCTGGTTACACCAAGCATGCACCTCTCCATGCTGCTTTGAGTTGTCTGCAGCCTTTGTATGTCTCTTTTAGTTAAGGTCCACGTCTCTGCACCATACGTAAGCACTGGAAGGATGCATTGATCAAACACTTTTCTTTTAAGACATAATGGCATATTGCTCTTGAAAATTATGCTGTTTCTTCCAAAAGCTCTCAAGGCAATATATATATATGTGAGTGTGTGTGTGTGTGTGTGTGTGTGTGTGTATTACTTCCATTAAACGCGAAAATAATGCTTTTTTGTTAATAAAACCTCGGCTACTGTAATTTTTGTGAAACGTTTCGGATATTCAGGTGTCCATTTAATTCGACTTTTACCCTCTACAAGAGAGGTTATCTGTGTTTTTGTAAGTATGTTTCGAAAGCATTTGTCATTTTTTTTCAATTTTTGATTTTCCGTATTTTGTTTTTTTACCTTAATTTTCAGTTCTCTGGTTTGCTTCAATAAAAGCCGGCGTGAACGATTCCATCTTCTGACTTTGCTAGAAAAGTTCTTTAAAATAACCTTTTTTTCCCCCCTGTTTTCAGAAATTTAAGCTCTTTCTCACTTATTGACAATTTGTCATTTAAAAAAAAATTTGTTTTTTGGAACATATCACATTTCACGCAGAAAATTGTTTCTTCATCTCATGCAGGTTGTATTGGGGCCACATTTTCTGCAAAAGACTTTTTTTTTGGGACTAAGATTTTTAAGTCTATCAAAAGTATCCTGCAGTATTTTTCTCTTTCTTTGCATTTCACGTCTTGCAGTGACATTTTCGACGTTTGATCTCGGTAAATTGACTGTTATTATAGCATTCGATTTCAATATCTTTTTCATTGGTAAACCAAGCGGGCGATTCATCATATCCCCGCACGGGGATAACTGGTTTTCCAGTTATTTGGGGAGCGGCGCCCCCACGGCCCGAGCTGACCTTGTGACGGTTTTTTGCTTTTTTTGTTTTTGTGCTTTCACGTTACCGCAGGGACAGCTGTTCATCCAGCTGATGGGGAGTAGCGACCCCACGGCCCCAGCCGACTTGTTATGTTTGATTCTACCCGTTACAACTTTGTGTTGCCACCACCTTGACAGCACCCGCCTCAGTTGTTGGTTGCTGAGGTTGTGATTATGCGCCAGCCCTTTCCTTTCCTCTGGCTTTCTCTCCCTTTCCTGTTTTTACTTTCTTCTCCACTACCTGTTCTTTTCTACTCCATTTTCTACTCGACTTGCTTCTCCATTTTCTGTTCCTCTCTTGTTTTTCCGGGCTGGTTTGCTAGACCTACCTGCACGTTTGCCGTGTGCGGTGACCCGTAAGGTGGAAAAGGGGATGCTGGAGGCTGAGGTTTCTGGTGGCCAGGTTGTTGTTGTCGCCAGTCGCCAACACTCCTCTTTGCCCCCTGCTTTACTCTAAACAGGCGGCTAGGAACTAACCCACTCCTAGTCAATCGGCTTTTTGTTTCGTACAACAGGGTGAGTTTGGGGATAGTGCGGGCATGCCAAAGGGGTGTTACCGAGACCTGGGAAAGTCTCGGTACTCGCTGAGCGCATGTCTGACCTATCAACATGCTATATCCGTTGCTTAACCCTAGAGTCGTGTCCTGCGTCCAATTGGGCTTGCGGACCTCCGGCTCTCCCCTGTTGGGCTCGGTTGTGGGCGGGGAAATCGGCGGACGAACTTTTCAATTCTATTTATGGATAACAAAAAAATTTCCCAAGAACTTCAAACAAAGCGGCCCATTGAGGAAGGGTCACCCCCTCCCAACAAGAAACCTACACCTGATTCTGCCAATGTTCGGTTCTTTTGCATCCACTCCTTGGACGCTTCAAACCCATTAAACACCAGAAGCCCCTTCTGGATAAATAAAGCATTGCAATCAATTGCCAGCTCTCCTAAGAGCGTTAAGAAGCTCCAATCTGGAGATCTTGTCGAGATGTCGAGTCCCAGATATGCTACAGTGCTTTTAAACACCACCTCTTTTTTAGATTGTCCAGTAAAAGTTACCCCTCACGGCTACCTCAATTCCTTACGAGGTGTTATCTCTTCTCAAGACTTTCTGGAGTGCAGTGACCAAGAACTTCTGGAGGAACTGAAAGACCAGCAAGTGAGTGGAGTCCGGCGCATCCTATTTCGGCGAAATGGCCAATCTGTCCCATCTCGAAACGTCCTACTGACCTTTAACACCCCATCCCTGCCAACATCAATCAAGGCAGGGTATCTACACCTTGAAGTGCGCCCCTTCATACCAAGTCCTCTACGATGCTTCAAATGCCAAGCATATGGTCACTCCCAGCAGTATTGCAGGAGCACTGCCCGGTGTGGGCGTTGTACTGCAACAGACCATACTTTGCAAGATTGCCATGCCGAAGCCGAGCTATGCTTCAACTGCAAGGGATCTCATGCAGCATCATCGAGAGACTGTCCAAAGTGGAAAGAGGAAAAAGAGATCCAACGCATTAAGACCGTTGAGGGAATCTCCTACCCAGAGGCCAGAAGAAAGGTCGCCCCAAACCAATCAAATCGGCGATCCTATGCATCAGCGGTTGTTGCAAGGACTACAGTCGGTACCCAGACTGATAGCCAAATCCCAGTGAATTGTCCCTACAAGCTAGACGACATCATAGCTGCTGGTCTGGCAGCACTACATTCCCGAGCTAGGGACGCGAAAACTCCAACAACCACTGTGCCTAAACCTGCTGCAACTAACACCAGCACCACCGGAACTTCAACAACCCCAGGAGGAAAGAGAAAAGAAAAAGAAAAGGAGAAGAAATCTCCAAACTCCCATCTTAAGAACCAGGATCGGGCAAGATCATCTGCGACACAGGAACCAAAATACCGCCCCATTTTACCACCAGAGACTACAGGGCGTCGGACAAAACAGTCCCAAGCGCAAATGGACATTGCAGACGAAATGATGGAATCGGACAACTGTTAGTTGTCCCAGTTTTTTCTCGGGTTTTGTTTTTCGTTTTTCTTTTTCTCATTCACCACAATTCAAACCATGGATCAAATCGTTCAGTGGAACTGTCGAGGCTTTCGAACAAGACATGACGACGTGAAACATCTGCTTTCGTCATACTCTCCGGTGTGCCTTTGCCTCCAGGAGACAAAACTTAAACCATCAGACCTCCTTTCAGTTCGAGGCTACAGTGCATTTCGGAAAGATAATGTTTCAGGAGATATTGCTTGCGGGGAGTTGCCATCCTTGTCCCCCACAATGTTCCAGTTTCTCCCGTTGCGGTCTCAACATCTTTACAAGCCGTTGCGGTGCGTATCTCCATGCCTGTGCCTCTAACCGTTTGCAGCATCTATCTGCCGCCGGATGAGGACGTGAGCGTGTCCGTTCTTGAGAGCTTAGTTGGGCAGCTGCCGTCACCTGCTCTTGTTCTGGGTGACTTCAATGCTCATAATCCATTGTGGGGTAGTGTCAGAACAGACACACGAGGCCGTAGGATCGAATCTCTTCTTTCCTCGACCTCTTTGTGCCTGTTTAACACCGGTGCTGACACTTACTTCCACGAGCCTACACGGAGTTTCAGTGCAATCGATTTATCTTTGGGTCAACCATCGGTTATGGCCGCCTGGTCGTGGACGGTGTGTGACGACCTCCATGGAAGCGACCACTTCCCAATTGTACTTAGGTATAATGTGAGCGTACCATCTTCTGCCTCCCGCCCTCCTCGTTGGAGGATGGATCGTGCCAAGTGGGAGGTCTTCACACCGTCCGCAATGATATCTTTTGCCATGGTGACCCGGGGTCAATTGACGCAGCTGTTACTGATGTCACAACGTGTATCATTCAGGCAGCAGATCTCTCTATCCCAAAAACATCAACGACGCTCCCAAGACGTCCGAAGCCTTGGTGGAACCCTGATTGCGCAGCGGCTAAGAGAGTTCAACATAAGGCCTGGTGTACTTTTCGGCGTTATCCGACCGATGCTAATCTTGTTAAATTTAAAAGAGCAAAATCTTACGCTCGGTTGGTGCGTCGACGAAGCAAGAGGGAGTCTTGGATGAAGTACGTTTCATCTATCAATTCACGTGCCAGTTCAAAAACTGTTTGGGAAAAAATTCGTAAGATCCGGGGAAACTATAGTTCCCGCCAAATTTCAATTCTTGAGAATAACGGCTGCACGTATGCTGAAGTTGGGGAGATTGTGGATTGCTTGGGCGAAGCGTTTGCCTCAATTTCTAGTTCTCAGGCGTATCTCCCGCCCTTTCAGAGGATTAAAACAACCGCGGAACGCCAGAAATTCTCCTTTGCGCCTTTTTATAACACTCAGTATAACTCCCCCTTCAGCATGGTTGAATTACGGGTGGCTCTGCATCGGTCCGGCGCAACATCTGTCGGTCCCGACGACATCCACTATGACATGATTCGTCATCTCTCGCAGTCGTCTCTCGAGAATCTGTTAGTGCTTTTCAACCGCATTTGGTTGGAGCACAGTTTCCCGGACTCTTGGCGAAGAGCTTTTGTTTTACCTTTTCCCAAGCCTGGCAAAGACCCCAAGTCTCCCTCTAGTTATCGGCCAATTGCCCTCACTAGCTGTCTGAGCAAAATCCTTGAACGAATGGTTAATTCCCGGCTAATTTATTTTCTTGAAGAACATCGAATACTGTCTCCATCACAAAGCGGCTTCCGTCGTCATCGTTCAGCTCCTGACCATCTCCTGCTCCTTGAGACGTCTGTTCGTGAGGCGTTCGTACGTAGGCAGCACCTGGTGTCTGTATTTTTTGACATCGAAAAAGCTTACGATAGAGCGTGGCGTCACGGTATCCTCCGTGACCTCCACGAGAGTGGGTTGCGGGGAAACCTGCCAACCTTCATTGCCAACTTTCTTCGTAACCGTGTGTTCCAGGTGCGCCTGGGTACAACGCTGTCCGCCTTTTTCCATCAAGAACAAGGCGTTCCTCAAGGCAGCATTCTTTCGGTGACTCTGTTCATCCTCCGCATTAATTGTTTACTCAAAAATCTTCCTCCTACGGTTTCGGCTACCATTTATGTTGACGACCTTCACATCTTCTGTTCGTCATCCAGCATGCATTTCGTTGAAAGGCAGCTGCAGTCTGCAATTACCCAGATTGTTAAAGCGGCTAACAATAATGGGTTTGTTCTTTCTCCCGACAAGACAGCCTGTGTCCATTTCTGCCGGAGGCGAGGCCTCCATCCTGATCCAGAGCTCTATTTGGACCGTGCAGCCATTCCAGTTTTGCCGGAAACCAAGTTCCTTGGTTTGACCGTTGACCGTGCTCTCACCTTTCGCTCGCACGTCCGACGGCTAAGGACTTCCTGTCTGAGAGCCTTGTCAATCCTTAAGATCCTTGCCTCAGTCTCCTGGGGTGCAGACAGGACTTCTTTGTTCCGTATTTACCATTCTCTCATTCGGTCTAAGCTGGATTATGGCTGTATGGTGTATGGCTCTGCGCGTCCTACCGTTCTCCGGCCGTTGGATACCATCCACCATCAAGCGCTGCGTCTTTGTACGGGAGCCTTTCGTACGTCACCCATTCCCAGCCTTTATGCCGACGCGAACGAACCGTCGCTTCATTTACGCCGTCTGCAGCTGTCTCTTCAGTTTTACCTGAAACTTAAATCACTCACAGACCATCCTTTATACGATGCAGTTTTTCATCCCCAGCATGCTCGTTTGTTCGAGATCCGTCCCTCGTGCATTCGAACCTTCGGTCTTCGTATGGCGGCCGTAGCTCGTGATGCAGGGCTCGACTTGTCACTCGTTGGAGAGACCAGGGGCTTTGAGGATCCCCCATGGCATCCTCTTGGTGTCATGGTTGATACCAGCTTTACATCTTTTGACAAGTCCTCAACCCCTGCGTCAGTGTACCAGCAGCTCTTCGCTGAACACCGTTACGTCAATGCAGACTTTATTCCTGTTTTCACCGATGGATCTAAGGCGGCTGGTGTTGTTGGATCCGCCGCCGTCTGCGTTGACGAAGTTTCTGTTGCCCGCATTCCTCCTGAGGCCACGGTGTTTTCGGCGGAGATGCATGCTGTGTATCTTGCACTTGTTCACGTGCAGTCGAGCTCTCATCAGCGTGCTATTGTGTACACTGATTCGTTGAGTCTTGTGCAATCATTGTCATCTTTGGATTTCACTGGCCACCCCCTTCTTTTTACCGTACGGAGACTTCTTCGTTCTTTGTTCGAGGCTGATGTCCAGATTCGGTTCTGCTGGATTCCTGGGCATGTTGGGATCCCAGGGAACGAGTCTGCTGATGCTGCTGCTAGATCTGCCTCCTCTTTGGTTGTCACACCGTTGCCACTGTGCCACCGTGATTTTCGCTTTCTTGTTCACGATCATATCAGACGAACGTGGCGGGGTCTGTGGGACCAACAGGTGGAGAATAAACTGCACCGTGTTAAACCCATCCTTGGAGTCTGGAAATCTTCGTGTCGCCGGAACCGTAGGGAAGAAGTTGTTCTTGCGCGTCTCCGCATTGGGCATTGTCGCTTCACGCACAGCTATTTGCTCTGTGGCGACGCTGCCCCAACGTGTGAGGCGTGCGACTGTTTACTCACCATCTCTCATGTTTTATGTAGTTGTGTTCGGTTTTGTAATAATCGGTTTCACTATTTTCAATCTCATCTGCTGGACGAGGACGCAGCTACGCTTCAAAAACTTTTGGGCGACCACTGCGACACTTTCGCAGTATTTTCCTTTTTAAAACAGATTAACTTTTTAAAACTTATTTAAAAAAATAAATAAATAAAAGTTATATAATAAATATAATAGTAAACTAATAAAGTTATATATAAACCTAATTAACTAACTAGTCTTCACATCTTTCATCATCCTCTTTTCTAACTTTTACTAAGCCCGTCTGCTCTTAATCATTCTCCACGCTTTTAAAAATCTTTAGCTGATAGTTCTGTGTCTGGCGCTCTTTGGCCAAACCTGGCCCTTGCGCCACTAAAATCAATTAACTAACTAACTTCATCATATCGTCTTCGTACTTACTATAGTATTTAAAAAGTGCTCACTGCAAATCCTGGTATTTTTTAACTAAAAGAATCTGCTCTGCAACACCTGTTAACCCAGTCTTTTGTAAATATTGCATCGTTTCGAGGGAAACAGTGAACAATTATGTTTCGTACTCCTGCAGGTATTTCGGCGCGTAGCAACAGCGCAGGAAGCCATTGTACGAAAACGATGTACTAAAGATATTAAAAAAAAAATTCAATGTTAGAAATGCAACCAAATAAACAGCAGATAACTAATCCTAATGCAACAAACGTGGGTTAACAGCATCTACCGAGCGCTTTACATTGCGCACTGACAAGTCACATGCATCCCCGTGACGTCACTGAGCGGCACAGGCGAGGACCACTTCAACGACCAGAAACACAAAGCGATGAGCCAGCCAGCCCTTGTTACTAAGCCCTGGGTGACCCCAAAGGAACTAAGGAAAAAAATAAATGGCGGAGAAGAATTCATGACTTTCTCAATTTTAAAAATAAGAAATACACTGAAATCACTCGATAAATGCAGTATTACATCTCATACACAATTATAACTTTAATTTCCTAGCAGGGTAATATTGAAGAAAAACGAGATAGAGCTGTAAAACAAACTCCTTTCCCTTAGTGTATTTTTCAACGTACACAAGAAACTAAAATGCAGAAGAACAATAGTTGTGTTTCTAAGTGTACAGATATCCTGGCCATATGCAAAAATTTAAATACCTTATGATAATTCCTACGGCCATATTAGTTCTCATTTGTTAAAATAATGAATGTAATTAATCACTATGCTACAAAAAGATTAATACGATACATTAAAGCATTAGTACAAAAAAAAAACTTTTTCTACAATTATCCAAGCACTATCATTATTCTACCTCACTATGATTATCGTTACTGCAAACATTAAATGCACGTACACTAACCACAAAATTTACTCAATCTGTCACGAAAAAAAATTTGAATTCATGACGACATACACACGTTGTATTTCACACGAGAATAATAAAAAAGAAAAGGCACGAAGCTAAATGATGAAAAACGAAGGTAATTACAAGCCTAGATTTTGACAAGAATAAACTAATGAAGAATAATGCAATTTTAATTAACACGACTTATTCTTGAACCCCCCCCCCCTTTTTTTTTCTTCATCGGTGTTTGTTCATCCGTGTATACCTACCTACCTACCTACCTACACACACACACACACACACACACACACACACACACACACACACACACAAACAAACAAACAAAAAAAAAAGAACGAGACTAAATTTTGAAAGGAACCAAAAAAGTAAGTATGTGAAAGTACGTTCTTGGAATAAGATTGCGTAGATATTTGATGGTTTCGACAGGCGAAATTCTGGGAAAGTTGGGCCCTAACTCTCCAAAAATCTGCCTGGAGAAAACAGCAACATATCACTGCGATAACGACCCACATACAACAAATCACACCATATACCCTGAGAAAGGTCTTCAACATCCAGACGCATGCGCAGATTATCATATTTAACAACAAAAAACGGATTGTCATCTTCAAAATTTGTTTTATGGATAGTATCTGACTTACCATCCTCATCATACAAATCTAAAATGGTCACCTAACACATTTTGGTACTGTCTGCCTGAAATGAGATGGAATGACTCAGCATACTCGATATTTTCCGTCATCCGTAGCTGACCGACAATTTCCCATAGCATACTGGATATTTCCCGTCATCCGTAGCGGACCGACGAATTTCATAGCATACTCGATGTTTTTCGTAGACCATAGCGGACAGACGATTTCCATAGCAACTACATAAAAATCCCTAATACTTGGAATTGCTGAATCTTTCTTCCCACCGCATGGTCTTATTCAGCTTAAAGTGGAACTCTGTGCGCACGGAGAATTTAGTGTGCCGAAGTACCGCTGATGACGACGGGGCATGCTGGTTCTGGCGCGCAATGGCGCAAAATCTGCCTTTTGTAGCAAGATGGCGCAATATTTTTATTTTGACGCACTCTGCCGCAGAATTCGCATCCCTGGTAACTGCATACGCATTATGCAAAAAAAAATTATCAGTTTAATTTTCCCTGATTTTTAGCCTTATTTTCGGATTTCCTGATTTTTCCCGGTCAGCTGGCAACCCTGCAACTTGCTAGTGTAAATATACAGTATATTTGCTAGTCGGAGAGGAGGGGAGCAGTGATTTTATTTCATTACAGTAGAAGTAAATATTTTTGCCCCCACACCCTTACAAAAAAAACTTACAAAAAAAAAAAGTTGAAATATCTTTGGGACAAAGTTTTTTTTTTTTTTTTTTAATTTCTCTTTTGTACTTATGTTGTAGAGTTCAATTCGAGACATCAGCCCAGTTTTCATTAGGAAGTAACTTTATTCTATGTATGTTATCAAGGAAGAACGGGAAATAGAAAATACTTAACATCCTTCCATTTAAAATACTGATTGGCCAGAATAAATGTTTTGTTTGTTCAACTCTTTTTGCTTCTTTCCCATTTTTCTGGGTTTTGTTCTTTTTTGCTGGTTTTAAATAGTTTTATACACTTCCTTGGAAAAAAAATGTTTTTCTGCCAGCAAAACTCCAATCTTGGTGGATATCAATGGAAAGTGAGTCCCCGGGAGAAATAATTCTTCACAACTACATGAAAAGCAGGGGTCGAAAAATACGGTCGCCTGGTCGCCCAGGGCTATAAAAAAAATTGTCCGGGCCACCACGGAAAACATCATTTGAAAAACATATACCGTAATGTTTTTTGTAATAATCTGCAAAAAAAACGCCGATTAAAAAAAAACTTTTTGCGGCAGTTTGATTAAAAAAAAATAATCCGCAAGGTAATTGTGCAGGAGAGGGAGTATAATTGGAAAAGGAACCAAAAAACGGATTGTCATCTTTAAAATTTGTATAATATGGTGCAATCCCGTATTTTATTCATGATCAGGGAATTTTTTTTTTTTGATTGAAAATTTAACGACCACCGTGAGCAACTTAATGGGCTATAAGCAGTCGCCCGTCCCTGATTTAGGGTCACTGGTTCCAGGGAAGAAAGCCAGTGCCGCAAGACAAACACAACATCCATGCTTCACCGGGATTCGAACCCGGACCCCTTTCGGACGAATGATCAGAGGCCATTGCTTAGACCACTGTGTCACCGGGGCAGCCAGGGATCTGTTCACATACAATTTTATGCACGATTTATCCGTACAATCAATTCGCTGCCTTTTCCGCATTTTAAATATTCAGAAAATAATCGATAAGAACCGAGGTTCTCTATTTAAGTGTTCCTGAACTCGAAATGTGATAAATGATGTAAGGCGTATATTACTTATTTAACTTTCTATTTTAAATTATACTTCCAATATGGTTTTTTTTTTCTCTCTAGGAAATCTTTATTTTAGGTGGCAAATTTAGGTGAAACCCTTCACCAGGCAATCCCTTGTTACTTTCTCAATCACCATCGTGGTTACGGCTAACCCTGACGAATACGGTTATCTTTTTTTTTTTACTAAATCTAGCCAGATATCAGGCAGAGACAAATCTCTGCAGTCATTGATGATGTAATTCCGACTGTTCTCAATTCGTATTCCTGCTTTTAAAAATAGTAAAATCATACTAGTAATCCGCTTTATTGGCGTAGCAATATATAAATAAGCGTTTCCAAGCTTTCGCACGTTATTCTGTGCAATCATACTATACCGTATGATTTGCAATGAAACAAAGCTATGGGTGCCTGCCATATTTAGATACATTTCAGCAGAATAGCATGTCTCTTATGGCAAATATTTCAACCATTCTGAACCAACTGCTGGATGTAAGTTATCAAACTTCTTTCACGACTGTCTTGAGACCCTCACCTCCATACCACTCCGGCACGCTTTAGAATTTCATCCATCTGTCTCCCACGTGGTTTTCTGGTTCTCCTGCTCGTTGGTATCCAGATTAATATTTCAGTTGTAAAACAGTGGTCACTTCTAGCAATATGTCCAACCAATTGCCACTTGGTCTATTTTGATAGTGATGTCAACTTTTGTCGCTTTTTCCTGATCACGAATTTTTCTTCCTATCTTTTCTGTTTATACCAAGCATGCATTTCTCATATTTGAGTTGTTCGCAGCCTTTGTATGTTTATTTTTTGAGACGAGGTTCACGTTTGTCCTATACAAGTGAGATCTGAAAGGATGCATTCATTGAAGCCTTGTTTTGATACATAATGTCAAATTGCTCCTGAAAAAAATTACTGTATCTTCCAAATGCTTACCAGCTAAGTTTTATGTGCCTATTTATTTCTTTGATATGACTCTCGCTTGACACACTTTGTAGATATACACTGCTTGACATAGAAATTTGCCCCCACCCATAAGGAGGTGTGATACAAACATGCAACTCGCAGGGCGGGTGTAACCACTTGAGATATTCCAAATGATGTTAACCAGGGGCTGATGACCTCACACGTTCGTGAGATAAAGATGGCAGCAGCAACATAGGTGGTAATGTGTTGCGCTGGTGGAAGTGTTGCTGACGTTTCAGATTTGTTGTTTGTGCTGGGAAACTGTTCAGCAAAGACCGCAAATGCCTGGTACACGCCATCGACAGGTTTATCGCCATTTGGATGCGTTTCAGAGAGGAATAATTTTAGATACGTGTGCAGCCGGCTAGTACACATGTCTACAATTCTTCTTCTCGTATAACCGTGCATGTGTAACGAGATGCACGAACTGTTTGAAGCTATTGGCATCAGTGGCCATAGGAAGGTCCATACGTACGTCGGAGCGACTCTGAAAGGCTAGAATTGCAGATTTATTGAAATAATCAATTTGCGTTCTTACGGTTTTTCAATGCATAAGTTAAGAAACGTTTCTTTCTTTAAAATACCTTGGAACAACAATGAACTATGGAAACAAGATCAACACAGATTGATAAACTGGAAATAAGTCTGACTTTACTATGACCTTTATTTTCAAGTACACTGAAAGGACAAATTATTACGTACACCCATCTAATAGCGTGGGCATCACCTTTTGCACGCAGGACAGAATCCAAACGTCGTGGTAACGCAGTGAGGTTACGAAACAAAGACTCGGGTATCGCTGACCAACAATCTGAGAGTGCTTGGCGTAGAGCAGGCAGAGATGTAAGCGGAAATGGTTGATCACGAACAGCGAGGTTCAATATGTCCGATAAATTCTCTATGGGGTTGATGCTCTGTGAGCGAGGGTGCCATGCGTGTGTGGTAAGCTAACTGCTATGCTACTGGAGTCAGTTGGTTGCTAGCTGGGACATATGGGATGGAGTATGGTCCTGTAGAAAGATCGGAACTTGATTCGGACAGTGGTACGTAATGAAAGGGTTGATGGTCGGCCAGGAGCTGCACATAGCTCGAACAAGTAACTGAAAACGCGGGAGGTACCAAGAGACACAGGCCGGAACACGTGAAAGCTGCCCACACAGTCACACCACCTCCACCGGCTTGTAGAACCCCAACTTGGCATGTGGCGTCCACAGCTTTGTGTGGTTTAAGATACACATGCTGCCTGCCATCGGCGCTATACAGTATGAAACGGGATTCGACAGACCATATGACGCGTTTCCAATCATCCATGTTCCAGTTTCGATGAGCCTTCGCAAACTGCACCGGAATCATGCGATGTCGTGCCATTAACATCGGGACATGATGCGGTTATCGACTGCCCCAGCCGAGTTGTGCAATGTGTCGATGGATTTTCTTTGAAGATAGGCTTGTGGGTGCTCCTTCATTAAATTGTGAAGTGATTTACCACAAGCAAGCCTTCCTATTAGTCTGTATGATTCAGGCAAATCGTCGGCGCCCTCAATAGTCCTATACACCTTTACGACTACATTTCATCCAATTGTTGGCGGTTTTGTCGGATTTCAGGTACTCCTGGTTCGCACTTGCTATGGTTTGTCACGGAATTACTAACAGTTTCGCCGTTGATCTGATCGAACATCCGGCCTTCCTGGCTGCAACGACTTGACCTCAATCAAACTAACTTAGATCTCGTCCTCGACCCATGCTGGCACTTGATAGAATATTTTCCTGTGCGTGCCGATCCACTGTATTTATAGCCCCAACCGGGTTTCCTGCACACCGCGATTTGCTGCTGTGCCGGCGTGTACGTAATAATGTCCTTTCAGTGTATATCTCTCAAGGGAACTTTAAAGTTTATAAGTTCATCAATCGGACCAACTGATGAGTTCAATACAGAATACTAGGACGAAAACATCTTAAAAATATCTTAAATAAAGAAAATTCAGTTTTGAAAATAGCATTTTTAGAAGAATATTTTGACCCATAAGGGAAAGGATTAAGACAACTATAAAAAAAAGATAGATTATCTGGATCCCTGTTGGTCAATACGGATAATTTAATAATGCAAGCTGAGAATTCTTTAACTGCGTAAAGACATTGTCTAGATAGAAACTGAAGTGGATGCTAGTTGGAGCACTGAGCATAAGTTGAAAGGAAAATGCTCAAAAACAATTAAAAAAAATTGCGAATCCTAGACTGGTTAAAGGAATCGTAGGATATAGTGAAGTAGAAGAGAGGGTTATTTGCAGTTAAGAGACTTAGAGGCTCAAACAGCTGATAAAAACTTGAAACAGTAAATTTATATCCCTTACCTCAGCGTAATAGTGTTTCGCTTCCTTTAGTTGATTAATCTGAGCATAGGAATCAGCCAGGCAGATGATTAATTCTAGAGTCTTCGGATCATCATAACCTAAATGGAGCCTAGGGAGGAAAGATCTTCCGTTAAACAGTTGATCTGATAACTTTAGAGAAATATGTATTAGCTAAGATAATTTTGAGAAATATACAGGTTGTCCCATAATGATGGAACACTATTTAAACGCAAGTATCTACGACTGGAACAAGCACATTTATTAAAGACTATGTGAGAACTAACCAAGGCACAGGAGTACGTAGCACTGTTTAAAGTTTTAATATAACATTCCTTAGTTAGATGGCCACCACTTGGAAGAAAACATTCTCTGGCTCTCTGTCATCCCATCCATAGCGCTGTGCAGTACATAAGCTGGGATGGCCGCTATCTCCCTCCAGATGCTTTGAGTTCCAGAGGTGATCGGGGTTTCCCAACGTACACAGTTTCCTTTTGGTAAGCCTACAGGAAGTAGTCCGGTGGGGATAGATCCGGTGATCTGGCCGGCCAATGGATATCACTGAATCTGGAAATGAGACGCCCAGGGAACTGTTGCCGAAGGGTTGCCATTGGTAGTCTTGCGGTACGACTAGTGGCACCATCTTGTTGCATCCACATTTGTGTAAGACCAAGCCGTTGCGACTCAGAGATTAAGGGGATTAGATGTGGTTGTACGCCTCAGCAGTAACTGACGGCTGCACCATGTTCGTCCTCAAAAAAAAGTAAGGACCAATCACACACGCATGATTTTGAATCACCGATGTCTCAACTTTTAGAACCCAGGTTTCTTGGTGAAAATGTTCATACCAAACAGAGGAAAGCACGACGAAGATTTTGTTAACTTTCCCAGTTAAGTTCCACTCGTTCCATTTTCTCTTTTGGGATTCAACTAATCAAATGATAATGTAAAGCTAGAAGTCACAGTCAGTTGTTTATTTATAGCCATTCACCCGGGCAAGGAAGAATAACATCCCCTCATGGGGGGCACCTTAAATCAAAGAGGGAATTTAATGAATGCTCAGAAGTGCCAAATGCCAAAGGAAAAGACCACTTATCAATGAATGAAATACGGGATACACCATTGTACAATACAAATTTGGAAGATGTGAATTCGTTTATTGGTGTAAATATGACATGGATATTAAGTCAGATAATATCCGAAAACTTGAAAATTTTGTCGTCTTGGAGTAGGAATCGAACCAGCTCCTCCCGCATAGCGCCAGAGTATGCTAACCGCTAAACAATCCTGTGATGATTATATTCAAATTAAACGAAAACTTCAACCTTGGTCGTTCTGGGCGTTGTAGTGGTTAGCATACTCGGGCGCTATCCTGGAGGCGCGATTTCGATTCCCGCCCCAGGATGACAAAATATTCAAGTTTTCGGATATTATCTGACTTAACATCCATGTCATATTTACACCAATAAACGGATTCACGTCTTCCAATTTGTAAGACAACTTATACAGCGAAAACTTACGTTTTTTCAGTCAGGAGTTCATTGTTATGATACTTCTGACAATGTCAGACTATAATTATTTTTGTGAAGAGTGATGCATGAACATGATTTTCCACTTCGCCTTTTGTTTGTCCGCATGTTGGAACTTCTGTTTTCAGCAGAATGTCTTCTTCCGCAAAAATAGAAAATATTGTCTTAATGTCGGATAAAGCATAACGAAGATTCTAAACTGCCTGTTGATTTGCTTGTGTGTTGTTATACTTCCCTACTTTCAAATTGATTAGAAATATTCTTTTCGAAAGGGATGAAGATAGTCACCCAATTTTTCCACTTTACTTTATCACAAAGGAAAAATCTCAGCATAGTTGCGGAAAGAAAAGTCATTGTCGGAGTCCACTATATCAACGATGCCTTCAATTTTTTTGGGAGATCCCCAGTGATTTAGAAACATTCAGTGTTTGGAGCTGTACGAAAGGATATGTTCCTCATAGATGAAACGTTGTCAGCATATCTTTCACATTTTCTGAATGGCTTTTCATCAAATAAAATGAGGGTGACTCAAAGATCTAGAAAAATTATTCGCGATGTTTGAAATCTACAGTAAGACAAACGCAATGTACAACGCAGTTTGTACTGCCTACGAGAAATAGCGTATCCCCAATAAAGCATTTGTCGATGCAGCAGTTATTCTTAAAAATGCACCGTGTCACTGAGGCGTTTTTATCTTGCGCTTTTTGACGAAATCTTTTGAATAAAAAAAACAGCATATTTTAGAAAACTCATAAGGAATGTGCTAACAAAGTGGGCGATAGATGACATTCTGAAATGATTTCAAGAAAGTGGTATTATAGGAGACCAACTTCATAATGATAAATCCTAGTTTTGATTGCCTAACTTCGGCAGACATTGAAACCAACTTTGGACAATCCCAGGAAATATCTATGACGTCTCTCCTCTCAGTGCGGCTCTAATGAAAGTGGAATCTTGTATTTTACAAATTGTCTCATTGTTATGGGAACTTTACGAGAATCTAATCCCATGAAGAAACTTCCATTCCTAATTCAGAGCCACTGGTTCTCAGATTCTGTAAAGTGATATTCATCAAGCATGGTCTCAGATTCCACAAACCACCTATCAACATCTCGTGGAGTCCATGCCACGAAGAATCGACGCAGTATTAAAGGCAAAAGGTGGCCCAACGAAGAACTGAGGGGGTGGTCATAATAAAGTGGCCACTCAGTGTATAACGTAATGAAAAATATCGTAGAAATGAAAAGCACCGCGCATAATTATTGTACATTTTGATTCCTGCTGGTGATTGATTTCAACATTGCGCTTTTCATTTTCTAATCGTTCTTGCGGGCAGCAAAACATTTGGCTGGAAATCATCGTGTCGCCGGAACCGTAGGGAAGAAGTTGTTCTTGCGCGTCTCCGCATTGGGCATTGTCGCTTCACGCATAGCTATTTGCTGTGTGGCGACGCTGCCCCAATGTGTGAGGCGTGCGACTGTTTACTCACCATCTCTCATGTTTTATGTAGTTGTGTTCGTTTTTGTAATCATCGGTTTCACTATTTTCAGTCTCATCTACTGGATGACGGCGCAGCTACACTGCAGAAGCTTTTGGGCGACCACTGCGACACTTTCGCAGTGTTTTCGTTCTTAAAGCAGATAGACTTTTTAAAATTTATTTAAAAAAAAAAAAAAATAATAATAATAATAATAATAATTTATAATGATTATAACAGTGAATTGGTGAATTTATTTATTTATTTATAAACCTAATTGACTAACTAGTCTTCACAGCTTTTATCATTCTCTATTCTAACTTTTGCCAAGCCTGTCTGCTCTTAATCATTTCACCCCGCTTTTAAATATCTTTAACTGATTGTTCTGTGTCTGGCGCTCTTTGGCCAAACCTGGCCCTTGCGCCACTAAAATCAATTAACTAACTAACTAACCAGACAGTGAGTTTGAAACCACTGCTTTACAGCATCTAAAACTAAAGATGTTAATAAAAAAGCAAAGGAAATTAGTAGTACATTGATATTAATACGTGGTCGTTTAACATCACTTTTGCAGCCACTTGATGTTAGTTTGATAAAACCTTTCAAACACAAACTTGGACAGAAATGGATATTTTTTATTGGAGGTTTATCGACCACCGTAAGCAACTAAATGGGCTATAAGCAGTCGCCCGTCCCTAACAGAAATGGATTGATTGATTTCATCATCAGATATGGAAACAAAAGATAGGAACTTGAAAAAGGCCGACAGTAGCCTTATTTGTTTCCTCGGGCGAAACAAGCGTGGGACTCAATTCCACTAGAAATGGTAATAAAATCTTTCAAAAATGCTGTATAAGTAATGCTATGGATGGAACGCAAGATTTCTTCCATTTACGATTCAGGTGGAAACAACAGGAACGACGATGAATTTGATGACGATGTTTATATTCACGATGCAAGCGCAACGGAAGTGGATTTACGGAAATTATATTAAAGAAGAATTTCTGAATAACCACGTAGTTAGGACTGCTTTTGCATGAGGATAAATTTAAGATGAGATGTAGGAAGCTTACTTGAGCCTCATCAACAAATTCGTAAAGAGCTTGAAAAGAAGTAGAAACAAACTTCAATAGAGTTTTTCTCGCTTCGTTAGTCTACCTGCGGTTTAGCCTGCGTACTCCACTGTCTTCCTAAAGTACACATTATAATTAAATGTTGCTTTCATATGTTGATAAATGTCTAAGATGGCAGTTTCCGTTTCAATTTATTCTAAACTAAAAACCTATCAAATTATACAAAATTCTTTTATTTATAGCTAAATTGAGACAATTCGTTCACATAATCCCTGTTTTTGTATTGAGTCTTATTATATGCGGTACGTTTGCCGGAACGTAACCCCCGCGGATAACGAGGACTATAGTCAAAATCTTCTCGTAAAAACAGTTTGGAACGATATATTGTGCGTAGTAACATAATGCAAGCCATGGGAAATTTCAGAGGATGGATGCATTTCGGAAGTTTAGCAGCAAATCGAAAGATCAAACTTCAAACTGCAAATCTCGTGTCAAATTCGAAACAATGGTTGAAGAAACGTATTCAAAATTTTCCTGTAGAAATATTTTGAAACTATAAGGAGTAGTACATACATAACACATGAAAAGCCGTATTTTGAAACAAACCTGCCTGAAACCGCGGAGGAAATACCTTGAAAGTCTAACACAGGAAAACAGAAAAATCAAATTTGTAAATAGCGCGTTTTATCAAATTCGAAACAATGGTTAAAGAACCTAGTCAAAATCTTGTCGCAGAAATAGCTTGGAACTTCTTATAGTGTATGATAAAACACTGACAGCTGAAGCCTATAACGTAAACCCGTATGCAACTGCTGAGAAATAACACAAGCCACACTTCGGCAGTGTATCCCAAAATTTCCGGCGCAACCTATTAATTCGTCGTTTCTATTGTGCCATAGGAATTATCCTGCATAGGTTTGTGATTTTAATCCGCCTTGGTAAACCCATAAATGTGCGAAAGTTGGGAACGTGTAAGTTGTTACTGATTACATCTATGGGTAAATTTCTTTTGAGTTATCCATTGTTAAAGAACGTATAATTTCAATTTTGCTTTTTCAAAAAGTTTAATACACGAATAAACAAGGCATTCATGCTTATAATGAAACACAAGAGTAATTTCCATAAACCACAGATAATAAAAGTTCAGATAATTTGCATCCTCCAGGGGCTTGCATGCCTTTCTGGGGGCTAAGCTTCCTCAGGTCTCGCGCTCCCACGCCTCACTAGATCATTATTCCATAAAGCGTAGCCGAGAAGAAATCTAGCTCGCTTTTATTAAGTTGAAAATATGGTTTCATTTTTCGACTTTATTGAGAATATTCAACAGCCGTGAATTATATTAATGAGTTTTGTGTCTTACTTGTGATTGGCTACTAGGGTGGTGTAGCACACAATAGCTTCTGAATGTTGCTCCAGTCGTCTCAAAAAAATACTATAATTCTGTAATGCTTTCATACGCATGTAATGCGCTTTTTCTGTGCATTTATCCAGCATATCAAGGACAGAAATACTTTTCGTGCATAGATCTGCTAGAGCTGAAACAGAAAATAAATTTATTTACTCCAGATCAAAACTTCAAAGGACAAACTGTAAAAGTTAATGCTTCAAAAGATATTTAGAACGAACACATGGGAAATGCTACACATGTCTAAACAATCATTACTCATATATAAACAATCACTACTTTAGCGATGGTTTAAAACAGTCGTTCCTAATCAGCTTAGGACCGTGAACTGTGTTTCGAAAATCAAACCACGGACCCCCTACTTTGGAAAAGTTTGATATCTGGATAATATTTTTTAGAGGAAATGTGTGGCAGCCCTGAATAAGTAAATGATTTTAGATATAATAAAAAACAGATCATAAAATTTGTAGTTTTACCTCGCAAACATTGAAATGATTTGATAAGGGCGAAAAAAGAAATTTACTTCTATTACGAGTACTCAAAATTTGGCATGTCCAGCAGTTACTTAATCTAAGTGATGAGAAATCATGTATTTCTTGTCACGAGAAACAGTTTGCACATGCGGTTCAATATTTCGAAGTCTTAGTCGCAAATCTACATCAAAATCAAGCCAATTGTTTTTTTTGGGTTGTTAAAATGTCGAAAATGTTGGTTCACAAAGACATGCGGAACAAAAGGGAAGTAGATGTTTCAAAGCCTTTTCACTTAACTGCTCATGATCAGAAAAAAACAAACAAAAAAAAACTTAATCCAGAATTGGTCCAGTGTACATTATTCGAAAAATACTTAACGAACCGTTCACAAGTCACATCAATAGGTGCTTCTTACTATTCTGCAGAGAGAGAGAGAGAGTTGTTAGATATGCATTACCACTTTCAAGAGGTTTCTTTATTCATGAGTTTTCAGGATTTGGTGCAGGAGAGTAATCTTTAAAGCTAGCTCCTAAATCACGCAGTTACTTCAGCATATGTCCTACTTCTGGCAGCAGTGGACTTGGAGCGGGGTTTAGTTTAGGTAAACATCAGATTCCATTTTACGAAGGGTTCAAAAGTGCTTAAACCCAGGAATTCTAATATTCTTCCCGTAGAAATATTTTGAAACTATAAAGATCACTACATTTAAGATATTATAGGTTCAATATATAGTGCGTCCATAACATTTTTCCAAATTATCTTTCAGGTTCAAAAACCTCATTAAAAATATGAAGTTAACGTGGCTATTAAACTCCTAACAACGGCCCTTCCACAAAAACAGTAAAATCACACAAAATGAAGAAATATAGGTACAGCAAAATATATGTTATTCTTTTTCAAGGTATCTTCTCTCGGGTGATATCCAACGGTCCCATCGTTCGTCCACTTTTCAAAGTATGTGGCGAAGGCATTTTGTGGAAACTGCTTTAGCGACCCTTTTACAGCTTGAATAACGTCAGCATTTGTGTTGAATGTTGCGCCACGGAACTTCTTCATTGTTGGAAACAACCAGAAATCTCACGGGGCGAGGTCAGGACTGTAGGCAGGCTGTGGCATGATTTCAATACTGCATTTCGTAGCAAACTGTTGAACACAAGCAGCCACATGTGGGCGGGCGTTATCATGGTGTAGTGTCCACTTGCCCACCAGTTCCGGTCGCTTAATCGGTATGTGTCGTCGCAGACGCTTCAGGGCTTAAATGAACTATTCAGCATTGAGAGTAATTTGTGGAGAAACGGAATGCTTGTATTGGGTTGATGCATAAGTTCATGCAGTGTTTTTCACCGCCCCACAGGAATGTATTACATTAGAAGGAAAAACGGAATCAATCAGCTATGTATCCCCTTCCCCTTGTATACAATGGTGTATCAACGTCTGAATAGGTCTGCAAGGCCATTCTTGAAAAAAACGTCTAGGTTTTGCTGCGAAGAAATAAAGGAAATTCTGGAGATCAACATCATTGTTGAATGCTCTGTCAAGGTGTTCATTCGACAGAGATCGGAACAGGTGATAGTCTGAAGGGGGCAACATCTGGGAAATAGGCCAGATGTGGAAGAATTTCCCCTTTGATGTCCTGAAGGGCCATTTTGGTCATGCTTGCAGTGTGAGAGCGTGCGTTATGTTGGAGAAGGATATCATGGCGCAAATGTGGCAGTTTCTGCTGAATTGCTCCCTCCACAAGGCGGAGTAGCTCACAATAGAGTGCAGCGTTAATTCCCGAGTCCTCGGAGCATTTCCCAATGAATAATGCCTTCCTTGTCCCACCAGACACACGATCTTCGCAGGATGAAGGTAATGTTTTGGACGTTGTGTGGGAGTCTTGTTTAGGCTTAACCATTACCTCCGATGCCTGAAATTCACGTACAGGCACCATTTTTCAAATCCAGTAACACGTGACAGAAAGGGAACATTCGGGATAACCGGCGAGTAAAGAACCACATATGGCAACACACTGATTCTTGTAGTCTTCGGCGAGAGTGTGAGGCACAAAATACCCCAATTTATGGACCTTTCCCATATGTTCCAGGTTTCGCACCACTGTGGTCTGATCGCAGTCCATCTCAGCGGCCAATTTGCGTGTGGTTTGACGTGAATTCAAGTGGATGAGATGTTTCAAACGATCATCATCAAAGTGAGATGGACGACCTGAGCGTGGAGTGTCGTTGATGTCAAAATTTCCTCCTCTGAACCGCTCAAACCATTTGCAGGCTGTCCTTGGAGCAATTAGCATCCTTCGTATATAAAGCACATATTTGTACAGTAGCCTCAGCGGCTGTGGATCCCTTGTTAAACTCGTAGAGGAGCAAATGTCGGAAACGTTCATTCCTCCCTTCTTGACACTTCATACTTCCGGACCTGAAAACCAAAACACCATTAGCCACAATCACACAACGCAATATGATTTAGATACACAATATTACTGGCTACATTCTGATAAACAACTGGCCATCTGCACCGTCACTACTGACCTAGGAAACACTCGTGAAATAAAACTGCATGAACTTATGCATCAACCCAACAGACTCTACTTTTACGATCAAAGAAAATTATCACACCACCTTCCCACCTGATTTGGTTTTGAGGACCTGTTTCGGAGGAGGGGAGCCTATGTGCTTCTAGACACTTGGTACGCGCTTCGTGAGGGGATCGAAATAGTGGACCTATGGCTCCATCAGCAGTTATTACTGTGTTTAGATAGTTTGGATCATTTGCAGTTATTTTTTTCCACTCATGGCACACCTAAACTCTGGCTAAGAATTGTTCTCTCGTCAGGTGATGAGGTACCCATCTGGAAAACACACGATGCAGCAGTGATTTGTCGCGTAGAATGCGGACGTTATTGAAATATTAGTTGACGCCGCTATGTATTCACGCGTCATTCGTCGATCTTTTTGCAGGATTGCCCAAACATTGGTTTTTTATTGAAAGTTTAACGAACACCTTGAGCAACTCAATGGGCTATAAACAGTGGTCAGTCTCTAATTTGGGGCCACTGACTCTAGGAAAGGGAGAGAGCCAGTGCCGTAAGACAAATACAACATACATGCCTCACGGGATTCGAACCCAGACCCATCTCGGACGAATGGTCATAAGCCAGCGTTTATACCACTGCGCCACCGGGGCGGCAAACAGTGTTAACAACCCGCTCCGTAATAGCACGGTCTGGTCGACCAGGTCTAGAAGCGAGTTCTGCCAACAAACGCCCTTTTTTGAAATCATGGTGCCATCCTGTGTTTCAGCTGGCAGTGATCGTTCTCGCCTACTTACGCCAGCTCCCGAGTTGAAAAGAACGTCACGCCACGTGAATCGAAACACTCTGACCTACACCAATATTTTTCTAAGGATTAATGATTCAGAATAGGTTTGACGAAGAGTAAGGAAAGTATATGGATTGCTTGCTCAAAGGAACTCTACACTGAAGTTCCAGAAAATCCTGGGATACCTTTATACCACGTTGGTCCTCCTCGCTATTGGATAACGACACCAACGCTACGGGACAGGGACTACACGAGCTCTCTGTACTACTGTGGAGACAGTGCACACCATGATCCTTGAAGGGCGTCCCACAATTCCGTAATATTCGCAGGTGGAAGATTTCTGATATTGACGGCGGATTGAACAGCATCCCAAATGTGTTTGATAGAGTTTAAATCCGCCGAATTAGGGCGCGAAGCCAACATGCCAAACTCAGTGGAATGTTCCTCTAGCCAAAATAGAGCGACTGTGAACGTGTGCGGTGGCGCATTGTCGTGTTGAAACAGATCGCACCCGTCGGAGTCGTTGCTCGACATGAACGGCTGCAAGTGATCCAAAGAATGGAACGTATTCTGTACCGGCCACAGCGGTCTGCAGACATATGAGGGGTCCTAATGCGCGTTCCAGCTGAATGTTAGAGGACGCCGCGTGTGTAACATCAATAACGCAAGAAACTCGTAAAGAAAAACTTTATCAGGGTAACACTCTTGGTGAAAAATTGCGCGCGCATCAGCATCGAGAAAAAAACACCTATGACCTACTTACGTGACTCGGACTTTGTCTCAGATTCGCACTTTTAAAACCACGTATGTATGAAGTAATGTGAACGAAGAGAAACACTGCCGCAACAAGCCGAGAAAAGCAGTTCCCTTTTACAACTGTTTTGATACAAATATGTTGAGTGAAGTGTTCTCTGCAACTGGGCAATTAATCCCATAACTCACCATATATGTTATCATTCTAATTAGCTTTGCCATATCCTATCTGTGATTTGATCACTATTTCTTGTTATCAATATGTATTTGGATTAAAGGATTTGGGACGTACCTGCACCGCAGGACGCACATGAGATAAAGGCAGATAGCAGCGAGAGCATACATCCGCGCAGCTCAGTTGGGAGAGCGACTTACTCCGGAGTGAGGACACCCGGGTTAGATGCCCGTCGTGGACAAAGATGGATAAATTTACTTCGTCATATTGGCGTCCGAACTTCCCGGATGACCCGGCTGTTAGATTTCTTGCAATGCTGTGATGTTTTTTCCACACCGCGAGATAGGAAAAATGAGAATTCCTTTTCAGCGCTTCGAAAAATAAATTTGTGTGATGTTACGTTCCACACACCAAATTGACTGGGATTTCTGAAATGCACGTTCTTCATGGGATGACTGCCTAGAGCGATACATGTTCCCGACTGACCCGTGGGACATGCCCCTGCCCTCTTTTGGGGGAGGGAGGGGGGGAGATGTGACGTGCCTGCAGCGCAGGACGCACATGAGATAAAGGCTGATAGCAGCGGAGCATACGTCCACGTAGCTCAGTTGGAAGAGCGACTTACTCAGGAATGAAGGGACACGGATTCGATGCCGGCGTGGACAAAAATAGAGAAATTTACTTCGTTATAGATTATTACCTCTATAACCAGGTGAGTTCAGATTTTATACATTTGCATTTGAAGAATCAGTCACTTAGATAGCATTTTTTGGCATCTGAGATTATACCGTTGTTAACTACTGCATTATCGAGGGAGTGGGAACAATTGCACGACGATGTTGCTTCCTTTACACTAAAAACACCCCACGCAATAACAGAACCACCGCCGGCCTAGAGTGTTCCTTGTAGGCATTCGGTATCCATTGACTCGTGCGGTTGTGTTACCCCTGCAGTCCATCTGCCCGAAAGAGTTGGTACCGTGATTCATCAGCCCAGGCCACAAGCTTCCGGTTATCTTGCGTCCAATAGTAGTATTCCGAAGCCCAGGCGAAGTGCACAGCCTGGTGTAGTCGGGTTCGGAACCCCATAGAATACAGGGAACCTTGCACTGTTCGAACGCCGATGCCACTACCAAAGAATATCTAACGCTTAAAGAAGGTCAATTCTCATAGATAACGTAAAACAGGCGGCAACAGCGCCATCACATTTTAAGAGGTAATATGCTCTGCGGGAAAGTTAACATTCAGGTGCAAAACACGTTAGGGGGACTACTAGAAAATTTGATCCACGATGGTTTCCTTCGATCTGATGACTATTCGCTTAGGGCAGTTTTAACACGTCTTTTGTAAAAAAGATCGTGCTTATGGTACCGGTTTGTCCGTCCGTCCGTCCGTCAGTACCAACGATATCTCTGCAACTATTAGTCCGATTTAAAAAATCTTTTTGCATTGGGAAGCATGAAGTATGCGAATGATGATCCTATATTTCGTTTTTTTTTACGATGCACAATTTTGCCGCTAGAGGGCGTAAGTGCAGATGTCGAATTCAAAAAATACGTTTTATTCCACATATTTGCTTCTAAACATCAGACTGAAAAAATTCTTTCATCTTTCAATTCCATTTATTGAAGGGTAATGGAAAGTAGTTTATAGTAGTTTAGTTTAATCTTACTAACCAACTAATCCACGGATGCACAGTGGGGTAAGTTATCAATGAATCAGTGATTATACCATACTGGACGGAAGGCATTTTGAAGTGAATAAATCGATTGAAATAAAACTTCCTTTATTAGTAATCCAATATTACGCACACATTACAGCCAAGTGAAGTGGACAGAAGAACACTTTTATATCCGATTGATATGTGGATGAGTTCACATGTATTAACAGCAAAAAAAGAATAACATGGTGACTTTACCAAATAAACACACACACACCGCGTAGATGAACAACAGCACACACGCAGCAAGCGAGATGACTGCACGAAGAAGAGTTCTTACAGGTACACTGTTTTTATGCGCATGCGCGCCTCTATTCTCTCTCACAGGATCGCTTGATGCTTTAAGAGGAGGACATTGGAACGTTTCTCCGGCTGCAGAGCGCAAGGATAAAATAAGCTTCCGTGGGGCGAATTTTCAACATTTATGTCGAAGAGTATTTAGATATAGTAACTTTTTCAAATTACGCATAGATTTTCCGCTAGGGGGCGTAAAAGTAAATTACATATTTCCCGATAACTGTTCTTCAAAAAATCCGATTTGAAAATTTTTTCTTCAGCAGATACAACTCCTGATGGAAACTCTTTTGCCTATAATTTCAAATTTTTAGTAAATAATACTTTGGCCACCAGGGGGCGTAAGGGTTAATTTTTGCTTGTGATGTATTTGCCATAAAATCTGAGCTAAATTATTGATTGAAAAAATTCTTTCGTGGACTGATGCCACTCACATCGATAAACATTTTCGCAATGTTTTCTTCTTAAAATATTCCAGTTTCTCCGCCAGGTGCGTAGACTTATCTTATTTTTGTCAATATCTCTACTTCTAGGAGTCAGATTTGAAAAATTCCTTCTTTGATGGATAGTGTTTTCAGTGTGACACATTTTTCATATAATTTCAAATTTTCAAGTAATTCATAGACTTTCCGCTAGGGGGCGTACAGATAAATTGTGTTTCCCCCTATATCTCTGCGTCTAACTCTCCGATTTGAAAAAATCTTTCTGCACCGGATACAGCTACTGATGGGAAATCGTTTGCACATGATTTCTAATTTTTGTAAAAAATGGTTTGGCCACCAGGGAGCGTAAATCTTAATTTCCGCTTCTGATGTATTTTCAGCAAAATATGAGCTTCTAAATTCTCGATGGAAAAAAACGTCGTTTGTAGACAGATACTAATCATGTTGACAAACGTTTTACAAACATTTCCTTCTTAAAATAATGCATGGGTTCTACGCCAGGGGCGTGGATGTATATCTTATTTTTGTCAATATCTCTACTTCTAGGAGTCAGATTTGAAAAATTCCTTCTTTGTTGGATAGTGTTTCCGATGCGAAATGTGTTTTTATAAATTCAAAATTTCCACTAAATCATAATCTTTCCGCTAGGGAGCACAAAGGTAAATTGCGTTTTCTGCGTTATTTCTGCTTCTAAAGCTCCGATTTGAAAAATTCTTCCTGTATCGCACACAAGACCTGATGAAAAATATTTTTCACATAATTTCTAATGTTTGGTAAAGAATGGTTTGGCCACCAGGGGGAATAAGTGTTAATTTCTGCTTTTGATGTATTTGTAGCAAAATCTGGGCTCCTGAAAACTAGACTAAATTTTTTTTGTTGGACCGATACCGCTCATATATGGAAAAAACCTTTTGAGAATACTTTCTTCGCAAAATAATCCATAGTTTTTCCAGCAGTGGACGTAAAGTCATCTTATTATTGTCGATATCTCTGTTTTAAGAGTCCGATTTGAAAAAATCTGTGTTGGAGAGCGTTTCCGGTGCGAAATGTTTCTAATATAAATTCATGTTTTTCTTAACGCACAAGTCTGCAACCAGAGGGCGTAAGCTCACGATTCCGTTTACATCAATATCTGAGGGATTAAAAAGAGATTGAAAACTTCTTTCTTCCGTTAGATACTATTGTTTTCCATACCGGTTCCATTGACTTTGAATAGCTTTGATAAATTTAATTTGCGTCAGAACGGATTCAAAAGACGTGCTTATTACACCCCAAAATTCGGTGCCATCTTTCTTGTTGTTTTCTGATATCCCGCCCATCCCTTATTTTGGTAAGAAAAATATGCAATAACAATTAGTATTACTATTTAAATTAAATTTCAGCAAATATTACAGTTAGGCCTAAGGATCCGTACAAAATGCAGACATTCCCTAGTATTTGGCATTACTGAAAATGTTTCTGAAAAACTGAAGAACAAACAAAAGCCTTAACTAGCCCGACTGGAGTAACAAAACTAACATATCCGATTTGTGAAGTGATTATATGCTACCGAGAAGGTAACAATCAAGTGCGGAGAGTAGCTCGGCTGACTGTTCTTTACCCAAAGAATTGAAGTCAACAAAAATACGCATGCGCAGTCTGCTCCGGCATCAGGCTGTATGTTGGCTTTTGTGCACTGCATTTTTGCTCTTAAGATATGGCGGCGCTAGTTGCGTCTCGCCGAGCCTTAACTTCTTTTCGTTAGATATTATTCGCTACTACTGGCCCCAACATTGAATTGCGCCGTGATTTGCGGAAATGTTGCATGCCGGGCGGATGTTACGATGCGCGCTAGACGCCGCTGTCCACGATCTTTCAGAGATTTTCTACGTGTTCATTTTAATAATACGGGGTGATTCATAAAGAAGTATACAGTTTCCAGATGCTGTGAAACAGCAACAGTTGAAGACACTGACCACAACAACGAACAGTTAGGTAGATGTACTCAAAGTTTGTGTCCGCTACTGAAGGAAGTGACGCAGCGATAGTGCGCGTGTCACGTGATAAATATCTCGATGAACATCTTCCTCCCCGAGAGATTGGACGAGCCGCGGACTACAACATGCCACTGACCCAATGGTCACCCAGAAGTCCCGACTTAACACCTTGTGACTTTTTCCTGTCGGGGTAAGTAAAAGACAAGGATTCTCCCCTTACCTGCTGATCTAGTGGAGCTGAAACAGCGTATCACAGCCACTATCACTGCACTTGATTCAGATATCTTACCTCGCGTTTGGGCGGAAATGGATTACCGGCTCGATGTGTGTCGTGTGACTAAGGGTGCACACACAGAACATCTGTGACTGTCTCTAAAAAAACTTGAAACATTCCCCTACAATTCTGTTATATGTAACAAAATATCTTACATCGTTCTTGTTTTATAGTGCGTTAAAACTGTATACTTCTTTATGAAACACCCTGTACATTTTGGGATCCAAAACCACAATACGGGAAGGAATCTATTCACTAGCAAAAAAGTTGTAGTTTGAATTACGAATATTTTGGAGTTCTTCGTGGTCAGGTTGTCATAGGAGAAAGTTAGTTTTAGGAATATATTAAGAAATTTTACTTGCAAGAACAACGCGCTTAAATATTTTTGGCTGAGGGTAAAGTTACATGTTTTCTGCGAGATTTGATTATTGCCAAACGGCGGAATCGGCTAACGAATTCTTAATGTATAGGAAACAAGCATGTTCTTAAAATATTTGAACTGTTTTTGACGTTTCTGTACATATATATGGTAATACATTTTTTTGTTATTCTTTAATTTCTTGGCAGGTCTAGTTGTAATAAGTTGCTATTAAATTTCGATTGGTCTAGGTTAAAATTAAGTGACGTTTGCTTTCCTTCTTTCTACTGAGAAGTCAAAGTTAGTGGATTATCGCGTAGAGAATTCGTGCAAACTGATGAAAATTGAACAAATTGAAATTCTTACTTGAACAATCAATTTCTTGATCTATCGTATTTAGAAGTTTTTTGCAGGCCTTTTTGTCTTTAAATTTTGCTGTGGTTTTGGTAATTGCTTCTTCCTGGAAATAAAACCGTTATAGCTGTATAACATGTCATACGTATCATTCAAGTAAATTTCAGTTCAAAATATAGGTACTGCTGAGAATTGTGCTTATACAGGGTGATTCATAAAGAAGTATACAGTTTCCAGATGCTGTAAAACAGTAACAGTTGAAGACACGGACCTCAACTGCTAACAGTTAGGTAGATGTACTCATGAAGTTTGTGTCCCGCTACCGAGGAAAGTGACGTAGACAATAGCGCGCGTGTCACGTGACTAGTCAGTCGATGAACATATTCCTCATCGATGGATTAGACGAGCCGTGGACTACAACATGCCACTGACCCAATTGGCCACCCAGAAGTCCTGACTTAACATTTTGTGACTTTTTCCTGTGGGGGTACGTAAACGAAAAGGTATTCGCCCCTCCCCTTCCTGTTGATCTAGCGGAGCAGAAACAGCGTATCACAGCCACTATCACTGCACTTGATTCAGATATCTTACCTCACGTTTGGGCGGAAATGGATTACCGGCTCGATGTGTCGTGTGACTAAGGGTGCACACACAGAACATCTGTGACTGTCTCTAAAAAACTTGAAACAGTCCCCTACAATTCTGTTATATGTAACAAAATATCTTACATCGTTCTTGTTTTATAGTGCGTTGAAACTATACTTATTTATGAAACACCCTGTATTATATATTAGAATTGTCCCAGCTGACCTTTCCCATTATGGCGTTCATTTTCTTCCGTTCGCTGTTGAAAAGTAGATTGAATTCTCAATTAGATTTCATTTTTTTTTTGTTTACCGGGTTTGGTTAGCTAAGTACACTTGTACGTTTGCCGCAACCCATAGGACGGGAAATAGAATACCAGAGGCAGAGATTTCTGGTAACCAGGATGCTGTTACCTATAACAACCAACGCTCTCCTCTGTCTCAAACGGTTGGTCAGTTATAAACCCACCCTTTGTCAATGATGCAGCAAAGTGATGCCCAGGCTTTGAAGGCTGTCGTTACCCACAGCGGGGAGAGCGTACAGGGATAGTGTCTAAGCCGCAGGCCTAACAAAATATTTTTTCGGGAATGAGAAAAGGGTGACGGGAGTAAAGAAGGGAAGCTGCCCCAAAAATATTTAAGCAGTTAGAACACGTGTTGAATGTAAACATCTAAAAATTTTAGGGAACTTGGATAAATGTATGTTCATTTTTCCAATTCACAGAAACTGTTATATAAAATTTTTTAATTTGGTTTGTACTATTCTGTGGAGGTCTCTGAGCGACTGTCTGAGTTCCTTTCTACTGTCTAAGATAGTAATAGAAAGACACTCTTTCCGTAATTGTAATTAAAACGGAAGAGATTCCTCGTTATTGTTTTATACAAACAAATTCATAAATAGCTTTTTGGCAGTAAATACTAAAAAACTAAAAATGACGTAAGCTAAAATTGTAAACAGTTATCAGTTGAAGGCCATGGAGAGAGATATATATTATAAATATCATAAAATATATGTAACTCCATGGCCTTCAACTAATATATTACATATAATTTATAAAATGTCATACATATGGTATGCATCTGAACACTTTTATACCCAAATCTGGTTCCTAGTATGATGTCATCGACGTTTCTCTGGATGAAATCGTACTAGATATGTGACTTCAGGTTGTAACTGCGGTACGCTGTATGAAATTTCGGAGTAACAAGAAGTTTATTAATTCCATAAACATTATCAAAAGTCATTTTACTGCCATTAGTTAAGCAGTTCTTACGAGTGCGAGGAAGGCCTTCACATTTCCGGTTCTCTAAGATGCTTCAACTATCCGCTTTTTTATACATTCTCAGCAATCTAGCCCGGCCAGGTACGATTCGCCCAGCAAAGACTGGTCCAATGCATAATCGAAAATGGACAATTGATCCAAAAGGTACGATTGGTTCAATTCCCCGTTTCGTCAATGATACAAACAGTGCAATACCAATTCTTTTGAAGGGTCACACGAGCAAAACAAAGTTCATCCATTCTGACGTGATCTCCGTTGTCGTATGAATTATCAGTTGATCAAAGGATGTAAATTGTTGCCTTCCATAAGTAGAGGGCGAGTCGAAAGTTTTGCAATTTTTGCATAAACGCATGTGCTGTGGCGGGTATGGCACGTGTTTAAACTAGTTCAAGTAGCGCGCTGCAGTCAGTCGAATGGGATATGAAGTGTCGTTGCTGTGAACAGCATTGCATGTAGTCGTTCTGTCTGTGGTTGGGACGCCTAAAAGATGAACAGCCACAACAGTCTAATTAGGGAAATTTTGCTTTACGAGTTTGAACTCGGCCATAACGCTGATTTAGCAACACGAAAATTTGTTATGCGAAAGGGGAAGGTTCCGTGGACCACAGCACCGCAACCAGATGGTTCAAGAAATTTCGCTCAGGTGATAGATACTTCGATGATTAGACAATGTCAGATAGGTCGCGAACTGTGGATTCGCAGGCCGTGCGCTTGGCCGTAGAGAAAACTTCCACAACTAGCACTCTGAGATTATCAGGCGGGCTGGGCATATCGCATACCACTATGGTTTGTCACCTTCAGAACCTACACAGGAGCTGCCATTTTGTCTCTAACGAACTGACGCCAGCCGAAGCAAACTGCCGAGTTGGTTGGTTTGTAGAGTTTAATGGCGCAAGGGCCATGGTTGGCCAAAGAGCGCCAAACAAAGGACATCAAAACGTAACAAAATTAATAAAAAACGTACACAATGTTAAAAAACAGGCTGATGCGGTAAAAATGAAATATGAGAGTGAACAAGTTAAAAACTAGATGAGTTTAAAAAAGTCAATGTCCTGTACAAATGAAAACACTGCACTCGTGTCGCAGGCGTCGCCGAGAATAGTTTGCAGCGTAGCTGCTCCTTCGTCCAACAGATGAGAGTGAAAATGACGTAAACGATGATCACAAAAACGAACACAAGGACACAAAACATGAAGGACAGTGAGACGACAGTTGCACGCCTCATACACCGGGACACCCTCGCCACACAGCAAAAAGCGGTGAGTAAAACGACAGTGCCCAATGCGGAGACGTGCAAGAACAACTTCCTCACGACGGTTCTTCCGCAAACTAGACTTCCAAAGTCCGATCTGTGGTTTGATAGAATACAGCTTATTGCTGCCCTGCTGAGACCACAGGGACTGCCACTCGTCCAGGAGAAATGTCCGGATCAAAGGTCTAAAAATCGCGGAAAGACAGTAGCAGCCGAGCTGGCGACATGGAGGGAACAGACCTGGCACAGAGATCTGCCAGCTCGTTACCCCGGATCCCAACGTAACCAGGAACCCAACAGAATCGGACCAGGAAGCCATCACCCTCCAAAGTTCCAAGAAGACGACGGACATCACGGATGACAGGTGAGTCCGTGTCCTCTGGAGAAGATAAAACTTGGATGACGGACTGGGAATCGCAGCAAATCATAGCGCGACGATGAGATCTAGACTGTATGTGACACAAAGCGAGGTGTACCGCACGCATCTCTGCCGAAAAGACGGTGGATTCAGGCGGCGGAAGCCTCTCAGCATGCGAGGCATCGCCCCACACAAAAGCGGATCCAACGACATCCCCGGACTTCGAGCCATCGGTGAACACAGGCACGAAATCCGGGTAGACAGACAGTTTTTCAGCAAAGAGCTGCTGGTACACCAGAGCAGGAGTGGACGACTTTGGCCACACACAAAGAGAAAGGTCAGCCGTTGCTTGAACGGGCTGCCAAGGAGGATGGTCGAAAAGGGTGGTCAAACCAATCCTAGACAAGTGGAGACCAGCATCGCGCACTATGGCAGACATCCGAATCCCGAACGTCGGAACACAGGAGGGGCGGTGGGAAAACAAGCGGACACAGTCCGGTTGGAAGATGGAACCATGCAGTGGATGATCAGGAAGAGATTTCAGTTTTGTATAAAACTGAAGAGACAGCTGCTTACGACGGATGCATAACAGCGGCTCATAAGCCTCCGCATACAGGCTATGTACGGGAGAGGTACGGAAAGCACCAGTACATAGCCGCAATGCCTGGTGATGGACGGGGTCCAAAGGCTTTAAAACCGATGGACATGCTGAATTGTAAGAAATGCATCCGAAGTCTAACTTTGACCGAATGAGAGAGTGGTAAATGCGAAGCATTGAACACCTGTCAGCCCCCAAGATGTTCGAGAGAGGACCTTCAGGATACTCAATGACTTCGTGCACTTCATCTTCAAATACTGAATGTGAGGCCGGAAGGTGAGCGCTCGGTCAAAAGTTAGCCCAAGGAACTTGGCTTCTGACACCACAGGGATGGTAGAACACCTCAGACGGAGGCTGGGGTCTGGTGAAGACCCCGTTTGCGGCAAAATGCACGCAAACGGTCTTCTGCGTCGAGAAGCCAAAGCCATTTTGGGAAGCCCAGTGAGAGATCTTGGTAATGGCAGACTGGAGCTGTCTCTCGATGGTGCGCATGTTAACGGAGGCGCAAGAGATCTGTAGATCATCCACGTACATAGTTCCACGAACCGTCGGAGGAAGCAGTTGGAATATGTGATTCACACGAAGGATGAACAGAGTGACTGATAAAATGGAGCCTTGAGGTACACCCTGTTCTTGCGGGTACACCGCAGAGAGGGTAGACCTGACGCTCACACGGAAACTCCGGTCCTGGAGAAATCCGGCGATGAAAGATGGTAAGTTTCCCCGCAATCCGCACTCGTGCAGATCACGGAGAATGCCGTATATCCAGGTGCGGTCGTAAGCTTTCTCCATATCGAAGAACACGGAGACCACGTGCTGACGCCGGACAAACGCCTCCCTGACAGATGTCTCAAGGCGAAGATGATCGGTGGTGGATCGAGATTTGCGAAATCCACTCTGATGAGGTGAAAAAATGTGATGAAACTCCAAATAAAAATGAGACGAAAATTAATGATACGCTAGAGTACTTTGCAAAGGCAGCTCGTCATAGCAATTGGCCGGTAGTTCAACGGGTTGGTGGGATTTTTTTTTTGAGATTTAACGACCACCGTGAACAACTCAATGGGCTATAAGCAGTCGCCCGTCCCTAATTTAGAGTCACTGGTTCCAGGGAAGGGAGAGAGCCAGTGCCGTAAGACAAACACAACATCCATGCCTCACCGGGATTCGAACCCGGACCCCTTCCGACGAATGATCAGAGGCCAACGCCTTAGACCACTGCGCCACCGGGGCGGCATTGGTGGGATCTTTACCAGGTTTGGGAACAAGAACGACAATGGCAATGTGCCAAGATTCAGGAAAAGCACGCTCTTGCCAAATCCTGTTAAACAGGATTAGCAGACATTCAAGAGAGGACGGAGAAAGGTGCTTCAGCATTTCGTAATGGATGTTATCTGGTCCAACAGATGTCCGGCCGGACCTATTCAGAGCGGTCGTCAGCTCCACGGCAGTCAGCGGGCTGTTATACTCTGCGGAAGAAAACGGTCCAAAAGAAATCTTGGACCGTTCAAGCCGCGTCTGTAACTGCCGGAACGAAGCAGGGTAATTGCTGCTGCTGCTGCTGGACCGAAGAAAATACGGCGCCCAGACAGTCAGCAATACCCTGAGCGTCAGCAACCGTTCCTCCATCACTCTCAAGAATGGAGATTTCCCCAGATGGGTACTGTCCCCGAATCTTACGGATCCTGTCCCAAACGATCTTATTGCTGGTAGTGGCGTTAATTCCGGATACATATTGTAACCAGGACTCCCGTTGACTACGCCTACGAACCAATCGCGCGTAGGACTTTGCTTTCTTGAAAGCAAGTAGGTTCGCGTCGGTGGGGTACCGACGAAACCTACTCCAAGCCCGATGTTGGGCCTGACGTGCTGCCATGCAAGTGGAATTCCACCAAGGTCTCGGGCAACGTGGAGTCGACGTCCTGGGGATGGTAAGTTCTTGCCGCTTGCACAATACAATCCGTTACCGCCGCAACAGCGTCATTGACCGTTCCTGAGGTCACCATAGCATGGGTAAGATTTGCCGAAGCCGTGAATGGGTTCCACTTTGCTCGATCAATATTCCATCTAGCAGGGCGAGTAAGGTAACGGTACCCGCCACTCGCTATACTGAGAAAGATGGGAAAGTGATCGCTGCCAAGGGGATCACCAGACACGTTCCAGGACCAGTCAGGATATAAAGAGGGTGAACTCAGAGACAGATCAATGGCTGAGTACGAGCGGGTGGGTTCATGAAAATACATAGTACCTCCCATGTTGGGGAGACAGAGGGACGTGTTGGAGAGAAGGGCCTCAACAACACGGCCCCTGGAGTCTCGAGCGGTAGAACCCCACAACGGATTGTGTGCATTAAAATCTCCTAAGATGAAGAAAGGAGGCGGCAGCTGGTCAACTAAGTCTTCCAGATCCGAAAGGCTTACTACTTCATCTGGTGGTATGTAGAGGGAACACACCGTGAACAATGTGTTCACAGATAGTCTCACTGCCACTGCCTGCAAAGTCGTCCGAAGGGCAACTGCAGTGACAGGAACACCATGAGGAACAACGACGGCCACTCCTCCGCAGGCGATAACGCCGTCCTGGTGATCTTCGCGGAAAAGGGAATGTCTCCGCAGCGAAGGAGTGTCCGTCGTGCGAAGCTTTGCCTCCTGGAGACACACGCACACAGGTGTGTGCAAAGACAGTAAACCTTTCAAATCATCAATGCGTGATCGCAAACCTCGGCAATTCCACTGAATGAGGGTGGCCATAATGAAAAATGAAATGAAAGAATGAAAAAGACAGACGACTAGAACGTCTCAATGTCGTCCATCACCTCCAATCCATCCGCAGTGTCTGGAGGTAACACAGGGCTGTGTTTACCCCCTGTGTTAAGAGGCGGTTTTTGCCTGCTCTGTTTCGGGGAGGATGATCCTGGTTTCAACTTCTCCGGCTTCTTCTTAGCAGTGCCCTGGGTTCCTGTGCTGACAGGTGTTTTCGGCATAGAGGAAGGTTTCGGCGACGATGTTGATGTCGCCTTGGAGGCAATGCGGCGAGACTTCAGTGCCACCGCGCTGGGATGGTCACCTCAGTCTGGACCGCCACTGAAGCCTTCTGCACCACAACTGAAGCATATGACCGCCGGCCTGGTTGGAAAGGGGCGATCCGCCGTCTAGCTTCGGGATACGAGAGATGCTCAGTTGTCTTCAGGCGTTGGATTGCCTGTTCCTCTATCCACTTTGGACACTGCTTAGAAGAAGCAGGATGAGTCCCTTCGCAGTTGACACAATGATCAGACTCTGCAGAGCATTCCGCCAAAGAGTGTTCTGTGGAACCACAACTGCCGAGTTGAAGTATGTACGAAACTCCTAGAAAACCCGCGCGATGTACGTTTCATCAAGATAATTGTTACGTGCGATGAAAAGTGGGTCTATTGCCGTAATCCTAACTCACAAAGCCAGTGGTTAGGCGCGGACCAGCTTCCTGAACCAGTTGCGAAGCGTGGGTGCTTCGGGCACAAGGTGATGCTCTGCGTCTGGTGTATGCCGTTTTGGAGGAGAAATACCCGGCACTAGTGAACAGAAAGCGTACTCTCCTACAGCAGGACAACACTTGGTCTCACCGCGCGCGAACGACTCGGGCAAAACTCCAGGAACTAGAGGGCATCGAACTGATGTTACATCCAGCATATAGTCCGGACCTTGCCCCGTCGGATTATTACTTGCTCCGGTCCATGGCCCACTTCCTTCGCGGGCGGCACTTCAACAACCCGGAGGAGGTGGCAGCTGGGGTGAAGGACGTCTACGCTTCGCAGGACAAGAACTAGTACCACCGCGGAGTCGAAGAACTGGCAGACAGATAGCTAAAGACGGTGCAACAAGATGGCTTATACTTTGAATGCTAGTCAGCTTTCCTCGTAAAGGTACGTTTGAAGACAAAGTGATCCAAATATTGCAGAACTTTCGACTCACCCTCTAATATTGCGGTAATACTTTTTTCCGATTCCTTTTTGCTCGTTTTGTTTTTAAGAAGAAAAACCTGTTTATGTTGTTCTCGCTGTTGCTTGTAAGAAATGATGTACGAACCATTGAGCCGACATCGATGCTTCTTTTTCATATTAAATAAAGGAAAAGACAAACTGTTTGTCTGCATGCAGTATTTTTGGAAATGAAACATTTCTTTTGCCACTTTTACACAGAACGGAGGAAAGAAGTTTGGTTTCTGCATGTTCATATCTGGAATTCGTGAGCAGCGGCAATAATTCTATCCAAACCATATTCATAAAACAAAAAACGCCTGTCGCTTGAAAAATCGCTTTTGCACATGAATGAATGTCTCACTAGTGCGGGCTGCATCAGTCAACTGCGAAAAGGAAATTTTAATTTCACTCCATTCACCACGGCTGCACTTTTGTTTTACAGTTTCCTTTTTCTGCTGTGTTAATGAACATTGTCTGTTCATGCATTTTCAAACCAGAGGGGTGAAAAATAACACATTTTTCGTTATTTATTAGTGCATTTATTTTGCAGCGGCTGTTTAGCAATGCTGCTGTGTCTTCGTTTAGGTTAAGAGGTGTTGGTAAAAATGTTATAAAAAAAAATTCCCAATCCTTCATAAACACACCAACTCCACTCAAAAAATTCCCAGCCCTCCATATGCACACCAACGCCATTCAAATATAAAATTCCGAATCCTCCATATACATATCAACTCCATTCAAATAAAAAATTCCCAGTCCTCCATATACACACAAACTCCATTGAAATAAAAATTCCCAGTCCTCAATGTGCACACCAACGCCATTCAAATAAAAAAATTCGAGTCCTCCATATACACACAAACTCCATTCAAATAAAAAATTCCCAGTCCTCAATATGCACACCAACGCCATTCAAATAAAAATTCCGAGTCCTCCATATTCATATCAACTCCATTCAAATAAAAAATTCAGAGTCCTCCATATACACACAAACTCCATTGAAATAAAAATTCCCAGTCCTCAATATGCACACCAACGCCATTCAAATAAAAATTCCGAGTCCTCCATATTCATATCAACTCCATTCAAATAAAAAATTCAGAGTCCTCCATATACACACAAACTCCATTGAAATAAAAATTCCCAGTCCTCCATATACACACAAACTCCATTCAAATAAAAAATTCCCAGTCCTCAATATGCACACCAACGCCATTCAAATAAAAAATTCCGAGTCCTCCATATTCATATCAACTCCATTCAAATAAAAAATTCAGAGTCCTCCATATACACACAAACTCCATTGAAATAAAAATTCCCAGTCCTCAATATGCACACCAACGCCATTCAAATAAAAAATTCCGAGTCCTCCATATTCATATCAACTCCATTGAAATAAAAAATTCCCAGTCCTCCATATACACACAAACTCCATTGAAATAAAAAATTCCCAGTCCTCAATATGCACACCAACGCCATTCAAATAAAAAATTCGAGTCCTCCATATACACACAAACTCCATTCAAATAAAAAATTCCCAGTCCTCAATATGCACACCAACGCCATTCAAATATAAAATTCCGAATCCTCCATATACATATCAACTCCATTCAAATAAAAAATTCCCAGTCCTCCATATACACACAAACTCCATTGAAATAAAAAATTCCCAGTCCTCAATAGGAGCATATGTAGAGGATTTTAAGAAGGAGTGTCTGACCCGAGGTCTTAAACAACCCTTAGAAATAGGAAGCTAGTAGATTTGGGCTAGAGTGCCCGATAGGAAAGTTACACGGAAGCGAAGTAGAAAGAAGGAGGGAAGACGCCCTTATTTATTACCGGGGGAGGGGGCAGTACCCGGGGTCCGACGGCTTAACGTGCCCATCCGACGCACGGCGGATATTTAGTGGATCGAGCGTTCGTACCTGCCTGGGATCGAACCTGAGGTCTTTTCCGTGGCAGTCACGAACGTTGCCCACTCGGCCACCCGCGGCCACCAGTCCTCAATATGCACGCCAACGCCATTCAAATAAAAAATTCCGAGTCCTCCATATACATATCAACTCCATTCAAACAAAAAATTCCGAGTCCTCCATATATACACAAACTCCACTCAAATAAAACTGTCCTAGTCTTCCATATACACACCAACAAATAAAAAATTCCGAGTCCTCCATATACACACAAACTCCACTCAAATAAAACTGCCCTAGTCTTCCATATACACACCAACAAATAAAAAATTTCCCAGTCCTCCATATACACACAAACTCCATTCAAATAAAATATTCCCAGTCCTCAATATGCACACCAACGCCATTCAAATAAAAAATTCCGAGTCCTCCATATTCATATCAACTCCATTCAAATAAAAATTCGAGTCCTCCATATACACACAAACTCCATTCAAATAAAAAATTCCCAGTCCTCAATATGCACACCAACGCCATTCAAATAACAAATTCCGAGTCCTCCATATTCATATCAACTCCATTCAAATAAAAAATTCAGAGTCCTCCATATACACACAAACTCCATTCAAATAAAATATTCCGGGTCTTTCATATGCACTCCAACGCCATTAGCATTTTTTCGGACATTTTTTTCTGAAAATTTGTTTCCAGCATTCATTTTAGTTTAATTTTGTTTCACAGTTTTACTAGAGTCACCCACTAAAGTTTATCATTTTAGAGAGATTTTGTAGCCAAACTCCTATTTGCTAGAGATGCAACACCAAGAAAGGAATGTGCTATTCAAATGAAATTTATAACAGATTCTTCATATTACAGGAGGTAATTGATTACATTTGCAGAGCTACACAAGATTTGTTTCCGCTTCAAATCTCAGTATCGTGTGAAGCTCCATCGAGCAACAATGACAGCCTCTACATGGCGGGGCATTGAATGGAAGAGGCTTTTGGTATCGTCGTGGGGATTAGCCTACTCCGTACGAGACCAGGGTTCATTATGGTGACTAGCGGAGGCGCTTGGCGGACTAGTCGCTTAGCTATCATGTCCCAGACTTGTTCGATGAGGGACATATCCGGCGAATATGCAGGATAGAGAAGAAACTGTATCTGCCGTGCATGCTAGAGGTCTTTGACATTCCAGGAAACACGTGGCCGAGCATTGTCCTGTTTGAATATAGCGCCAGGAGAGCTCTGAAGGAAAGGTATTGACCTATGCCTCCAAAACATCACTTATGTATCACTATAGGTGTTGAGGGTTCCCTCAATTTGCGCCAGGCGAGATCGCAAACTTAGCCCAATGGCATCCTAAACCATAGCTCTGGTGGGTGTTGGACCGGTATGACGCTACCAGGTTCCGTTCACCACGGTATCTTCGAACACGTATACGACCATCCAGGGGAAATAAGTAGAATCGTGACCCCATCAGAAAATATCAGGTCATCCCAGAAATAGTCTTTTTGCGCAAGCCCAACAGTAGCGATCCCCTGGTGCCCAGGCTATGACATCGACCACGGTAAGTACAAGAGGGACCACTCGAGCAGACTTTCAAGTCACCTGAGACCGCTAACGGGAGTTCTAAGTGCAGTCGTTGTTTATTTAAACCACATAGGAAATGGCAGTGTCGGAAGACCATATTAGGCTGTATGAGTTCCACCATCGACATTCAGCGACGGCAGCTAAATGAAACGTCAATGCCGTATATGGGCCGGGTATCCTAGAGGTTAAGAAATGTTAACGCTGGTTCCAGAAATTTCGAAGGAGGGACACCAGCCTCAAGGATATGTAGCGAATTGTTGAGCTGGAAAACTACGTGCTGAAAGCTGCTGTTGAGGGAAATCCGTAGGCAACAGTCGAGAAATTGGCCACACTAGTTCATTCTACCCATTCCACTGTTCACAGTCATCTGCAGGACCTCGGTTTTGTGTCGGAACTGGATAAGTGGGTACTCCATGATCTCATTCCACAACAGCTGCAACAGCGTGTGGACATTTGAACGTCTTTGCGCTCCCGTGAAAAAAGGGAGCCGTTTTCACACAGGATTGTCACGGGCGATGAAAAATGAATTGTTTATCACGAGCATAAATGGCAGTGGATTACCAAAGAGAATGCGCCTACAGCAGTGGCGAAACCAGGACGTTTATCACAAAAGGTTTTTATGTCTGTGTGGTGGGGTATGCTAAGCATAATCCATTACGAGCTGCTGCCACCCAACAAAACACCATTAAAGTGGAAGACTACTGTCAGCAGCTGCAGCATCTACGCACTGCTTTGCAGGATAAGCGTCCAGCAATCGTGAGTCATAAAGGTGTGCTGCTGCAGAAGGACAACGCAAAACCACACTAAGCGAAAATGACCAGTGCCACGTTGCAGGACATCGGATGGGAAAAACTTCCGCATCCAGCATATTCCCCTGACAACGCCCCCTCCGACTACCACTTCTTTCGCAGCCTGCAAAACCATCTTGCTCGGACTACACTTCGAAATGTGGAGGAGGTACGGCGAACCCTTTTGCCTTTCTTGGATCGAAACCCATGGCATTCTACAAGTCTGGGATTCAAAACCTTGTCGATCGTTGGAAGAAGGTTGTAATACCGGGGGCACTTATTATATGGATTAAAACATCTGTTCCAGGTACGTTTTTCTTTCTTTTTCTTCACACGTTGAAAAAACGACAGTATTTTGGGGATTACCTGATACTACCCGTTGCCAATCAGCGCACCAATGTCTGTGTTCCAGCCTGAGGAGTCTGTGGTTAACTTCATTTGTTCACTGACGTCACTTTCGCATCATCATACTGGCGTTTCGTTCAGCGCGAGTGGAAATTTTGCTGTAGGATAGTCCAGCTTCCTTCATCCCAGGAATCCTTTCTCGTTCGAAGTTCGTAAGGTGTTCACAATGCGACCTTCATCGGCGACGGAACATAGTGAGACAACAAACACCCTTTCGATTCAATGTCGGCTCTTCACTGCTTGCAACATCTCGTTTGTGCCAGCTCTTTATACCGAAGGCCGGACAGTCCAAAGGACGATGCTCGGAAACCGCATGCGCATTTTCACCGACTTTAATCATTTGTATGCCCAACCCAAGGGTTTACAAACTTTACGACCGCGCCGCCCTTTTTACACGTCACATTTTCCGTGCGACGACCCTGTACCCAAACCTAAAAAAATGTCCAAATTCGAGTTTGTGGTATTTTTTTAAAAAGAAAATAGTCTGTAACGTACCAGGAGATGTGACGTACCTGCCAGAAGGACGCACACGACATAAAGGCAGATAGCAATTAGAATCAATGTCCGCGTAGCTTAATTGGTAGAGCAACTTGTTCCGGAATAAGCGTCCTCGGGTTCGAACCCCGGCGCGGATAAAAATGACGGAGAAATTCACTTCGTTATAATGGCGCCCGAACTATCCGGATGACCCGACCGTTCACAATCTCGCAATGGTGTGATGTTATTTCCACACCGCGAGATAGGAAAAATAAAAAGCAGCACTTCGAAAAAAAAAAAAATAAGGGGGAGATGATGTAACGTACCAGGAGATGTGACGTACCTGCCAGAAGGACGCACACGACATAAAGGCAGATAGCAATTAGAATCAATGTCCGCGTAGCTTAATTGGTAGAGCAACTTGTTCCGGAATAAGCGTCCTCGGGTTCGAATCCCGGCGTAGACCAAATATGACGGAGAAATTTACTTCGTTATAAGTCATTTACATTACTAGCGTGTATTCTTTTTAATGCGAAAATACAAAATTAGAATAAAATTACAGAACTGAATTAGGAGAAAGTTATGAGATAGGCATATTTTCACAATTATAACACTTCATTTAGCTTTCACATTTTTACAGTAATTTTTGAAACTACCTAACAGAGATATTTGCGTCTTAATGGGTTGGGGGAGCTTGTTTCTCGTCACACAAACATCGAATCTGGGGGATCATCTTCTCAACGTTAACTTTGCTTCTATATCTGGATTTTATTACCACCAGAGCTGAAAATCCGGCCTTGCAAAGGTAGGATGTGGCAAAAGGGAGAATTACTCACGGCTTTCTTACTCTATCCTGGGTTAGTCCTTTGCCACACTGTTCCAAAACTATGGCAAAGTTCCGGAACAGAATGTTATTTTCAGTGTGGAGTCTGAAAAAAATGACTTAACTGTTCCTATTTAGCAGTAGTGAAGGTTGATGGTAGATCTTCTGTAAACGGGTCTGTCCTACTTGTGTTCATCTGTTTGTGGAGGAAAATATTGTTCAAATTGAACGTTGAGTTAAGATAGATACTCCTTATAGTCGTGACGCCACGGACCAAGACCGGCGCGGCGGTGCCCTGGGGCGTCACACGCACAGATTGGGAACCTCTGGCCCAACCTGTTGTACAAATCCTGTAAGTTTCAAGATATACCATTAGTCCATGATGCAACTTTCACAAAGAGTGTGTAAACTGTCTTTCACGGTCTCCTGTAATCTCGAGTAAAAAGATACCTACTATTTAAAAATTTAATTTTCCCCTTTTTCATACCTTTATTTTCCAGGGCTTAGGAGCGAAAAGGGGCAAAACACAATTATAAAGTTTATGACGCGGCTCTTGACAGGAAATGATCAAATTCAACTTTCTAGCCTACCTAAAAAGGCAGTTTCATGAAAATTACGATTTCCAAATTTGCTGCCGAAGTACTATCAAAAGTTTATAAAATCCCAGGCACCCGATCCAAAAAAAAAACGTCCGAAACTAAGCCGTGGATTTTCTGAAGAACAGGAATATATTAGTTGTCTAGTTTTGGGCTGCGTTTTGAAATAAAGCTTTTCGATGGATCAATAGTTCATGCAATGAGCTTCGAGTAAGTACTGATGTGGTTAATAATAAAAATAAAGATCATGGACTAATGGGATACCTTGAAATGATTTAAAGCATTTTTGAAGGATTTACTGCAAGCAACTTCCGTGTCTTCCAAATGAAACCTCGATACTCTGAAGTCCCAATGTGAGAACGATGTAGGCAGAAAAAATAAAGAAAAATACGAAACCATGAACTGACTAATCATCAGATAACAGTTATTTCAACAGAGCACGAAGTTACGTGTTTAAAATTTGGTAACAGTAGTTAATTTGACAATTTGCTTGTATTATGCATAAGTATACTTAAATAACAAAATCATTTACTGAAAATGTAGAAATATGGAACGCATGAAATCTTTGTGCGGATTGCAGCAAACAGTTATAAGGATTTCATGAGGCGATACGTTCTTAATAGATATATAGGCAGCTTTCATTGCACTTTAACGTTCCGCTTCTAAAAATACTTGGCAATACGATATTTTTTTCCATGAAGAATATTAAAAATTATCCGATTATTTTGAATACAAATAGCAATTTCTAAAAAAATCACATAAAAAGAAAACTATGACTCGCAGATTAATGCCATTGAAAATAATTGAATTTCAGAAGTCATGGAAGATTCCGCTTTTACGGAAAACGTCAGAAAAAAATCTCTTTAATATTGAAATATTCTCATTGCCTGTGATTGGTAGAATGACCAAGGCTTTTAAAAATGTGAGTCACGGAATATACTTTACCGTGTCATTTAACGGTGTTATACTATATTAGAAACTGGCGATAATGATACATAGCATTGCGATTCCTGTACACCACTGCAAACGATATGCATCTGATACAGCAGATTCGTACTAATAGTAGTTTTAGGCTTTTGTTGGAGTGGACTCATTTAACGCATACATTTTCTGCGCGTATTTTGGTAAAAGTATCCGTTTGTACTATCACTTTGTCTTTCAATAAAATGTCTCCTCCAGCATTTTGTATTAGATAGAGTGGTCAATGATTAATGAAATTCCGGAATTTTGTAGTGCGGCTTTCAAAACATTTTTGATTGGCACGATGCCAGGACTTTTTGAAAGCAAGATAGGAGTCCTGCAATGTGCCTGGTGTATTTAAGTTTAAAAAAGTGGGAGCATAAGTTACTTCTTCCACTGTGACTGAAATTGTAAAAATCGAAGTTTTTGAAAATTCGGGAAATTTCTGCATAGCTATGGAAAAAAAACCCGAAACTGACAAAAAAAATTTAATTGTTGACCACGGAAAATCTATCAAAACACTGGTTTCCGTTACTACAAACGCAAAATTTCCTTAAAAGTCTGAGACCTACCTGCCAACTTTGCAAGTTATTTTCAGGAATTTTCCGTGAATTTACGCCACTTATTAAGATGCTGTAAAATCACTTGTACTGATGGAAGCATAAATTTCTATTTAAGAGGGATAATATACCGTAGCAGTGTCGGCTCGTGTATGACGCCATAAGTGTCAGCATAGCCTCAGAATTTAAAGACTTTTCCAGTTTCTGCTAGCAGTAAAGTAACAAAATGCTGCACTAGAACAAAATGAATGCACAACGCTTAAGTCAAAGACAAGCGAGTCTACTTACGAATCTTATTTCTTCACATAATGAACAGTTACATTCGCCACCACTGTAGATGGCCAGATCCGCCAAACGTTTCTGTTTGGGAAACATGATATCAATCCTTCTGAGGGTTAGCTACGAAGAAAGAAATTTCGTCAAATTCAATACATATTAACACTTTCTATCATATAGATCTGAAAATTTATTTTTCTGACTGGGTGAACGGTAAGGAAAGGACAGGGTCATATCTACTTCCGAAGGGCATTAGGCACCAGCTGCTCACCTATTAATTCTGTTCTGTGGAAATTAAGTCTATTAATGAGAAAACCTTAATTGTACTTTCTATGGATAGCTCGACCCCGTGTCGAAACTCATTGGGCTATAAGTAGTCACCCTTATCTAATTTAGGGCCACTGCTTCCAGGAAAAGGAGAGAGCCAGTACAGTAAGACAAACACAGCATCCATGACTCACAGGGATTCGAACTCGGACGTATCTCTGACGAATGGCCAAATGACTGCGTTTAGACCACTGCACCACCAGGGCGATTACCTTGCCATTAAATTACAATTTGAAGTACAACAATAATTACAATTAAATAAATTATTAAATTACAATTTAATGGATTTATGCTTAACAAAAATTATGGCGGCGACCTTTTTTTTTTTACTGTTGGAGGTTCCCATTCTACTACAGAGAAAGGTAGAGCGTTGATCGTGGTTTTATATTATTTTTGTTGTTGTACCTGCGTTCCGAAACCACGAATAATTTGAATCCTTCCCAGAGAAACAAAGTGATGAGATTTTCCGGAGCACATGGATGTGTGTTATGGTGTGTTCTGTTTCTCACTCACAAAGATATTATTACAATTATTTTTCACGTGCATTACATGCTGTATCCCCCCCCCCAACCTCAGGATTAAGCACTTATTTTGCCACAGCAAAATCAACATTCACCAAACTTACTTCATTAACGCAAGCTTAATATGTAATCTGCATGGTATATACCAAATAAAAAAAGAACGCTTTTTCCACGTTTTATCAACACATAGCAACCGAAAAATTGTTTCCGATCACCCTGGGTTAATGCCCACCAGATGGAGAAGTCTCAGTAGCTAAGCACATCTTACGGATTTATGATGTCAGAAGCTGACAGAAAAAAACACATAGCGCCGTTGATTGTTGGCCACCGTAATGTAGCGTAAGGCTAACGCGCTCAGCTAGATATCCAGGGTTCGGATTCCCAGCGGTGACCGGAAACAATTTTTCGGTTGCTATGTGTTGATAAAACGTGGAAAGAGGGATGTCTTTGTTTATTCACTGACGCCACGTATTTGGAGGATTTTCACTTTGGTATATAAGAGTAAGATCTTCTGATTCTACATACATTAAGAGCAGGAAAGAATGCTTGTCTGTAGGTCGAGGCTTCCCCGGTTCCACGATGCCATCTTTGCTGGACAAGGTAAAACATTAGCCACCGTTGCCTTGCAAGTAGTAGATAATCCTGGTTTTGCACACAAGATTACATCCTAGTTCGGATGTAATCTTGGCTTCTTAACTTTTTATCCATTAGAAGGTGTGAACATTCCACCTTAATACGTAAATTTTACTGGAGTCCTAGACTTTAAATATGAACACTCAGGTATAGCGATATTCTTGCTCTTTATCGTACAAACATCTCTTTCAATAAAAATGAAACGCATATAGCGTATGAAATCCGTTTATTTTTGTGGTGTGGCTGACTACACAAAATGTAGTCAGCATTTTGTGTCTACTATTACCTTGAAAAAGCCTCCCAGTGGAGTGGAAAGCTTGGCGAATATTTGTGCTGACTACACCACAAAAATAAACGGATTTCATACGCTATATGCGTTTCATTATTATTCAACTCTGGTGTATTTAAAATAAAGGTTAAAATATCTCCTTGTGTCACCATAGCACTGTAAATAGAACAGCAAGTGGCCTACTTCCACATAACGTTATAACAAACAGACTTAAGGACTCCATCGTACATTAACTTCACCTAATGGCAAGAGTGGCCTAGAAGGGGGAATGTTACCCCAGGTAGGGAAGAATTTTTTTTTTTTCCTGTATTTTTACACTGTGCTAAAAATACACATCTTTTTTGTAAGGTTAAAGCTCGTAAAATAATCCAAGTAGTTCTTGAAACTTTTGATGCCGCCTTTTTTAGAAAGAAATCAATCACTTCTCAAACGTAAAGCCAATCTGAAAGAGGAAGAAATAACCACTCCTGTTAAAACTGGCTGCTTCGTCCGGTTTTTGTGCATCTGCTGCATTTCAGCACAGTAGCGGTCCGAATGGTTGGTTTCACGGCGCAGGAGAAATGAATGGTGGATCAAGGACACAGCAGACCATCTTACGAGAACCAGCACTTTCTGAAGGTTTAGGGGTGGTTTTAGTGAGTATTTAGAAGGCTAGGTGTTATCAAACTACTTTGCTTATCACTTAGGGTTTCTTTTTTTCAGAGGACCCACTTTTCATCTGACGGTACGATCCGATGCAGGAATTGTTCACTTCTGCGCCATTTAAGGAAGGGAATATAAGTTTCCAGATAATGTGTTATTGGCTGGCGTCAATTAATGTAGCACCCAGATATCCAGCCTTTTCAGCTTCCCAGAGTAGCCGGGCACCAGACATCTGCCAAATGATGCACACAGACCTTCGCGCTCTGACCTCACGGACACTTTCTGTGAGTCAGGTTCCACAATATTCTTCAGCTCTCTAATTGTTACAGCTACTGGTCGACGATCAGGAGGCATATTCGCAAGCGACGAGCTTCGAATTGTGCGAATAATCCGCGTACGGTGCGTTCATTCACACTGTTTTTGATGTACAACAGAGATGAAGCAGTTCTCAAGATGACAAATATGCAAGTATATTCTGTCGTTATAGTTTAGTCGTTTAGAATAACTGGCTCCGAAAGGAGGAGGCGCGAATTCGATCACAGTCACCGAAACATTTGTAGTTTTCACATACCCTGCCCAAAGGCCCCATTAATGTTTCGGGCCGCTGTACCAGCGCAATGTCAGCGTTTGAAATCGTACAGAAAAATTACAGGAAACTGGCCTGTTGCCATGGCCTACTTTGACGGAAGCGTATGTACAACCTTGTGACGAAATTAGGAACACAACGCATACACCAGATATGTACTAATCTTGTGACGCCACTGGGTGACATCACTGTGTTGGAGGGTTGAAACATATCACCTGCATGTGGCGCTTCACCCAATATATTTTACAGGTTAGTTGACGACACACAAAGTATGTTAGATTAAGACAGTAAATATACGTACATTTTAATCATGGATTACGGTTTGCATAATTGAAAGCACTCTTATGCGTGTAATTCAAATGGGCTAGAGAAAATTTTTGGCAAAGTTTCTTCTTCGTGTGAACTCATAGGGCTCATGCCGTAACTTTAGCAATAAAAAAACTGCTTTGCCTAAGTCTCTGACATAGAGCATGGTTTTCTGTCTGCCTGGGTGAAACAATATACACGGATGAACCATTCCAGTTTGAACACCCCCAGCCTAGAGAAATGACCGTGCCTGGAGATCAAACGGCGGCGTAGGTGAAGTTCACAGAACAGTATATATACAAACTGAGGACCTGTTTTCGGTTAGTAGAGTGTTCGGAGTCAGAATGGGAAAAACTGCCGATTTATCGGAGTTTGATGAAGGACAAATTGTGATGGCCGCGGGTGGTTTAGTGGGCAACGTTCATGACTGCCACGGGAAGGGCCTCAGGTTCAATCCCAGGCAGGTACGAACGCTCGATCCACTAAATATCCGCCGTGCGTCGGATGGACACGTTAAGCCGTCGGACCCCGGGTACTGGCGCCCCGGTAATAAATAAGGGCGTCTTCCTCCCCCTTTCTACTTCGCTTCCATGTCACTTTCCTATAGGGTACTCTAGCCCAAATCTCCTAGTTTCCTATTTCTAAGGGTTGTTTAAGACCTGGGGTCAGACACTCCCTAAAATCCTCTACATATGATTATGACAGTAGGTATCAAAAGTGGTGCACAGATGGCCAAACGATGAGCCGTTATCTAGCCTTGTGTCGTCCGCAGTTCATTGATGCCAGAGGGGAGCGGAGACTGTCGCGCATTGTTCACAGCGACCGCAGGACCACAGTGCGACAAATCACCCGCAGCTACAACAGTGGTGATCAGGGCAGTGTGTCACAGCACACAGTTTATCGCAGCCTTCTGCCCATGGGCCTGCGCAGCCGGGAACCTAGGCTCACTGCACGTCATGCCCGACAACCCATGAAATGGGCCCCAAGATCGAGATTGGACCGTGGATGATTGGAAGAAAGTGGGCTGGTCTGACGATCCAAGATTCCTGGTAGATCACATAGACGGCAAAGCTGCGGCTACGCCGATTACTAACGGAGGATATGGCACCTGGATGTACTGTTGGACGGAAACAGACTGGAAGCTGCGGTATTATGCTCTGGACGATATTTTTTGGGTCACGTTAGGCATCATCTCAATAGCACAATCCCCGACAGCTGTCTGGTATCTGAACATTGTTGCGGACCAAGTTCACCCATTCATGGCAACTGTGGGTCCTGCTGGTGATGGCCAATACCAACATGATAATGCGCCATGCCACACTACCAGAATCGTCAAGGAGGGGTTCGGGGAACATGCTGGCGACTTTCTGTTATTACCCTGGCTTCCAAATTCAGCTAACATGAACCCAATCAAACATTTGTGGTTCGACTTGGAAAAGCGTGGTTGCGTTAAATCACCACCACGAAATGTACGGGAACTGGAGGACCTGCTGTTGACATTATGATACCAGATACCCTAGAATACCTATCGCCACCTCCTTGAATGGATGCCTCGCCGACTGCCCGCTATTTTACGGGCTAAAGTGGAGTCCTGCAGCTTATTAGGTAGATGGTTATAATTGGTGCAGCTCAAATCAGTTACAAAATGACTGGTCTTAGCTGCGCGATTTCAGTGCGGGCATTTTACTGTGTCAGATGACTGCAATTCAGTTTTGCGCATGTAAAAGCAAGATCTATGGGCAAAGCGAGGGGGCATACAACTAGGAATTAAAAGGAAATTTAAAAATGATGAAGAATACTTACATCTTTTAGCTTTCTAGGTGCGAAGTCTTCACATGCAAGAATCTGTGCAGTGTATCCGTCAAACACCACCATCGCATTTGGTTTGCACGCATGTTTAAAAGCAGCTAATCTGGAAAACAAAGTTCTACATCAGAGAAAAAGAAGGAGGCAAACTCCGTGCGGCGTTTTTTAGAAACTTATAGAATGCGCGTGTGTTGGCAAGATATTAGAAGAAATATATAAGTCAAACAGCCGAATCTTTGCACTTGCATTTTCATAGATGTTATTAATAATATTAATGTATGCATCTTCAATACCGCAGGATTTCAGAGCCGTGGTAACTGCTGATGGTTTCACCGAATCAAAGGCTTTTTCATAATCGATAAAAGCCATGCACAATGGAAGTTCATATTCCCTCGCTCTTTCAATTAGTTCTCTCAGTACGTGGATATGATCTATTGTGCTGTAGCCACTCCTGAATCCAGCTTGTTCTCTCGGTTGAGCCATGTCCAGTGTTACCTTCAAGCGGTGTGAAAGAACTTTAGTGAAGTGGTTTATAAAATCTTCACTAAAGTTCTTTCACACCGCTTGAAGGTAACACTGGACATGGCTCAACCGAGAGAACAAGCTGGATTCAGGAGTGGCTACAGCACAATAGATCATATCCACGTACTGAGAGAACTAATTGAAAGAGCGAGGGAATATGAACTTCCATTGTGCATGGCTTTATCGATTATGAAAAAGCCTTTGATTCGGTGAAACCATCAGCAGTTACCACGGCTCTGAAATCCTGCGGTATTGAAGATGCATACATTAATATTATTAATAACATCTATGAAAATGCAAGTGCAAAGATTAGGCTGTTTGAAAATACAACACACGTAAAAATTGGAAAGGGAGTGAGACAAGGTGACACCATATCTCCGAAGCTCTTTAATGCCACATTGGAAAATGTCTTTCAATCACTGAACTGGGAAAACAAAGGGATAAAGATTAATGGAGATTATCTAACCCACCTTCGTTTTGCTGATGACGTAGTCATTTTTGCAACTACCCCATCAGAGCTGCAGAGTACGATCCAGGAACTTGCTGACAAGAGTAAAGAAGTGGGATTAAAAATGAACTTTCAGAAGACAAAAGTGATGTTCAATGCTTTTACAAGAAATGAAGATTTATCGATTGATGGAGAAAAAACTGGAGATAACAGATACGTATGTTTATCTTGGACAGCAGATATCAAGTGAGGGTCACATTGATGAAGAAATTAATCGGCGTACAAAACTTGCCTGGAGAGCTTTTGGAAGAAACAGCATAATTTTCAAGAGCAATATGCCGTTATGTCTTAAAAGAAAAGTGTTTGATCAATGCATCCTTCCAGTGCTTACGTATGGTGCAGAGACGTGGACCTTAACTAAAAGAGACATACAAAGACTGCAGACAACTCAAAGAAGCATGGAGAGGTGCATGCTTGGTATAACCAGGAGAGATAAGAAGAGGAACTCGTGGATCCGAAAAATGACGAGAGTGGAAGACATCATGATCAGAGTTAAATCCCTGAAATGGCAATGGGCTGGACATACTGCCAGAAGGACAGACCATAGATGGACAGCCGAAATTTTAGATTGGATTCCAAGGGACAGGAAAAGACCCAGAAAAAGACCACATGGGAGATGGGTGGATGAAATTCGTAAATATGCGGGAGTGACATGGAGGAGACTGGCACAAGACAGACCGTTGTGGAGGAAACTTGGGGAGACCTTCGTCCAGCAGTGGATTGATAATGGTTGACAATGATGATATAAGATTCTGACAATATCGTTGTACCTATGTGAAAGCTAAGTTTGCCAAGTTTAGCAACGCATTGCCATGGATAAATTTGCCAATGTAACATCTTCAAATTTCAGAATTAATTATAGCAATCTTGCACAATCATCCGTTGGACCCGGAGAAGCTTTTCAATTGCAATGGCTGTTTGTTATCCAGTTATTACATGTGATATTATTAGGGGTGTGCAAAAGTTTCTGCAGTTTTAAGGAGAAAGGAACAATCTTGAAACTAGTACACATTTATTCAACGAAATATTGGCCGTTAGCATCAATTACCTTTTGTCATTTTTCAGGCAACAAATGAATGCCTCTGTGATAGAAGGACTATGTTTTTGAGCTAAAGAACGCAGTGACGAAATTTTCCACCTCTGGAGCCGTGGTGAATCGCTGTTGGGCTAGGGCATGTTGCGTAGAGCGAAACAGATGAAAGTCTGAGGGTGCAATGTCCGGGGAGTAAGTCGGGTGCGGTAAAAGCTCTCAGTGTAACTGTTCAAGGGTTGATTTCGTGGTCTGACTGAGATGTGGTCTGGCATAATCGTATAACAGGATGACTGAGTGGCGTCCTTTACCTGTCCATGGGAGTATTTGCTCGTTTGGGGCGTTCAGTTTCATCAACTAATCGCTATATCGTTGTGCTGCGATTGTTTCGCCCGGTTTCAACATTTCGAAGTACAGCACTCCATGCATATCCCACTACTCACACAACAGCACCATTTTCCCGTGGATATCCTGTTTTTTTTTTTTTTTTTTTGCAGTGGATGTTAATGGCTGGCCTGGGTCGACCCAGGATCGCTTGCGTACGGGGTTATCGCAATAGACCCATTTTTCATTTCCGGTGACAACCTTCCACAAGTAAAAAAAAAAAAACCTTAAGCAACAACATGTAGATGCCCAATTGTTAACCAATAGTACGTACGCTCCGTTGAAGTACGCGGAACCCACTTACTAATCTGCTAGATCTTCCCCAAATCTGTAGAAGCCGTGCTACCGTCGATTGAGCCACTTTCAAACGTTTCGCCAGTTGCGTGGTCGATTGTGTAGCATCCTCTTGCAACAACGATTCCAGCTCCTCGTCTGCGAGTTCATGAACGTGGCTTGTCTTCCAAGCTTAGAGTATCTTTCTTAAACATGGCAAACCATTCTCGATACGTCCGCTCACCCATAACCCTTTCGACATACGCCTGACATATTGAACCGTATGCTTCACTCGCACTTTTCCCTAAATTAAACATGAATAACAAAGAGTGCCGCAAAATGAACTTTATTGACCGTCATGCTTGGCTTCATGTATGAACTGACAGCACGTGTCGCCGGCCGGTTAAACCGCTACAGCGCCCACTAGCGGGATCGGCGGAAACTTTTGTATACACCTAATATTTTGCAAAATTTTAACTACTGAGTGTCATTTAAGAACTCAGACAAGAATTTGGTTTTCCTATTCTTGTCAGTAGCAGAGGAGAGAATTTTGACATAATTTTTCCTTTTCAAATCAAGACGGATCTTAATCATCGAACCACTTTTTTAAAACTTTCTCTGATGGTCCTGTGTCGGGCGCTGTTTGGCCAAACATGGCCCTTGCGCCATAAAAAAATCAACTAACTAACGAATTTGGACAAAACGCTACTCAGTTCTGCCTCATCAGCTAGAAGGGAGAGAGATAGTAAAGTTTAAGAAAACAAATTTTCAGACACTTCTCGAAACTAGTACTGCATTACTGTTCTACACTTAAGGACGTACGTGAAATCTGAAGATTAGAGAGCATCATGAGGATGAAAGAGCTTGCTATGATATCACGACTGCTGTGTAATGTACGATGACATTGCACAATGAACAGCTTATACGCAAATATTCAGTGAGCACGTGACAGCTGCCTAGGGTATACATATCCAGGAGGCAAAGTCGTTCTCCTTCGCATTTTATGTGTTCCAGCAACGGAATGAGAAACAGGTACAGGGCCTTAACTAGCAAGGAACTAGAAGGGGCCAGCCCCCGTCCTTGTAAGGCAAGGAAGCCTTCCGTCTGGAAAATACACTGTTAGTTCTTTGAAGCTTTAGTTGATTTATGAAAGTGACTTCTGTATTTCATTATAAGAATAAATGCTTTCTTATTTTTGTTTTGCATTACATTTTCTAAAAACAAGAAGCTTCCAAATAATTCGTTTCCTACAAAGTGCTGTCGTGAGGACATTTTAACTAAATGAATCCTCTACGCGTTGAAAAGTAGTGCTGAGGGAAATCCTTGGGCGCGCCAGAGAAAGAGCTTTCAACATCTGCTCGTTTATTGTTTTTCTTCCAGTAGGAGTGGATTTATTATGCTTGTGCTGGAGAAACAAGATTCTTGGCGGAATTAAGGTGCTCTTGATTTTTGAGGAGGGAATGCTGGTATGGCTAGTGGCCACGGCTTAATACTATACAAGTGTGTGGAGTATACCCCTAATTCAACCTTCGTTTTCAGTTTCTCATGTTAATTCTTTTCTTCTCGTTAAATGTTTTCTGACTTAACGCACATTATTTCTGTCGACGAAGTTTTCAAAGTTGGCATCCTGACAGTCGGTCAAAGTTCTGTTTTTTTTTTTTTTTTTTTGGTTGGAGGTTTAACGACTACCGTGATCAACTCAATGGGCTATAAGCAATCGCCCGTCCCTAATTTTAGGGCAACTGGTTCCAGGGAAGGAAGAGAGCCAGTGCTGTAAGACAAACACAACATCCATGCCTCACCGGGATTCGAACCCGAACCCCTTTCGGACGAATGATCAGAGGCCATCGCTTAAATCACTGCGCCACTGGGGCGGCCGATCAAAGTTCAGTCAATTGTAAATAAATCGAGAAGCAAGAGCTAAGTACGATAAGATCCATGTTTATAGATTGAAAATGCTATGTTCAGAGACAGAGTTTATTTTCAGAGAGGTATGCTATGAACAGAACGATATGCAAGATTCTTGTGTTTTACATTTGCTGACGGCGAGGGATAATTGTCAAACGTATATTGTTACAAAGTATTAGGTTAAGTTGCTTTCACTTTGATGTTACAAGTGACGGATTGAAGTGCAATACACATTAGCTGCATTGTAAAATAAAAGTTAAACAATTTTTTGGCAGGCAATTTTGGAATTTGGACATCGCCTGATGTGACTTGTGTTAGAAAGATTTAATGCCTCAAAGCTGCTGCCTACAAAACACTGGTCATTTCGTCTCTGGCGTCAGTTCCAAGGAAACTGTGCTACAGTGAAGAGGGCGATGGATCAGAACCAAATTCAAATAATTTTCTAATATGAGATTAAACTTAGACACGGTGCATTGGAAGCAGTTTACAATATCAATACAGCGTTTCAGAAGGCACCGTTAATTAACTCAAAAGGTTATGTGCTAAATTCCTGTTCTGCAATACGAGTCACGAAGAAAATTAACCACACGGTAGACTAGAAGGAACTATCGATGATGAGTTGTTTGCTTTGACTGAATACAGACATTTCAAATTGTACGAGAAACAGTACAGCCCGCGATCGTTTCCCGACATGTATCCGCTATAGGAAAAGTTTAGATGGCTAAATGGGTCACACATGAGTCGACGGAACAGCACAGAACACTACGATTTGGTGCTTGCTTATTCACAAACGAACGAAATTGTCTCCTCAGGTGTGGCACGAAATTACCGCTGTATTACAATTGCCGACGTTCTGCGCAACGGCTTGGCCGTAGTGAGGACAGAAACACGTTCCGAAGCAGTACTCCATCTGAGGAATACTATGGTCAGGGTTACTCCATCCGAGGAATACCATGGCCGTAGTGAGGACAGAAACACGTTCCGAAGTAGTACTACATCCGAGAAATACTATGGTCAGGGTTACTCTATCCGAGGAATACTATGGCCATAGTGAGGACAGAAACACGTTCCGAAGCAGTACTCCATCCGAGGAATACTATGGTCAGGGTTTGGTGTTTCGCATCTGGCGAGATGCAGTCATCTTCCTTACAACCGGGTTAAACCCTCACTGCGGACATGTATTACCAAGAAATTGATATTACGCATGTAAAAAGCTGAAACACATTACGAAGCAGTGTTCCATTAGAAGAAGACAATGCTCAGTGTTCCTTATCTGGTAAGATCCACTCCTCTTTCTTACAACCGGGCAAAACCATCACTGCGGACAGGTACTGCCAAGAACTTGATATTATTCATGGAAAGGACCGAAATACATTCCGAAGCAGTGCTCCATCCGAAGAAAACTATGGTCAGTGTTTGGTGTTCCGTTTCTGGGGAGATCCACTCCTCTTCTTTTACAAGCGAGCCAAGCCCTTCAACTGCGGACAGCCATTCATTGCCAATAACTTGATATTATGCATGGCTAGGACCAAAACATTCTCAAGCAGTACTCCATCAGAAGAAAACTATGGTCAGTGTTCGGTGTTCCGCATCTGGTGAGTTCCACTCATCTTCCTTACAATCTGGTCAACCCATCACTGCGGATAGGTATTTTCAACAACTTTATATTACGCATGGAAAGGACCGAAACACATTCCGAAGCAGTGCTCCATCCGAAGAAGAATATGGTCAGTTTTCCGCATCTGGTAAGGTCCACTCCTCTTCCTTACAACGGGGTCAAACCACCAATGCAGACAGATATTACCAAGAACTTGATATTACACATATATGAAACAGTCCACCAAACACCAGGCATTAGGAAACCGGCAAGAGCCCACACTTCTCCATGTTAACACGAGACTCCACGTTGCATAACATACGATTCAGAAGCTGCACCAGTTGAAGTACGAAACTCTACCTGTTCCGCCTCAGTAACCTGATCTCTTTCCTATGAACTATCACTTGAAGCACCTGGATACCTTCCTGCAGGGCAAAATTAGTTTCCCAACGAAACATTAGTTGAAACCTCATTCCATGAGTTTTTTGCATCTCGACATTTTTTCACGATGGCAAACATGAGATTGTATCTCGTTGGCCAAAGTGTGTTGCTGCTGTCCGATTTTGATTAATAAATTTTATTTTGCACCTTTTTTTGGGTGTTTGAAGTCCTCATTAATATTCCAACATTTTATATGCAACAATCAAGTGCATTGATATTTGTCAGGGCTATAGCCACACTTAGAAATAAACAATTTTCCCAGTCTGCTTTAAGCACAGGATATATCCATCAGAAGGAGTGAAAAGTGTGTTAAGAAACGTAGGTTTAGGGTATATTTTAAAATAGTAGCTGCAGAAGCTGTTCGCGATCATATTGATCTCAAATGTGGAATAAACCTTTCAGTACAGCGCATAATTTCAAGGTTTAGTAGCGGCTATTAGTGTGTGAACTCAGTATGCTGTTTGCCCGAAAGAGTACAGAAAACTAAGTGAAAATTCCTGCAATTTTCGATAAAATATTTTGAAGGTGAATAAGAGTCCACATACCCTAGGTACACCCCAAGTCCTATGGTTTCTCCAAAGAAGTCCGTGATGGGTAGATGATGCTTGTAACACTAAAAGTACAGAGTAAATTATAAATGAAACTAGTTAACACGGAAATGTACTTAAGGAATAGAGAACACAGAACTTTATAAAAATTAATTTTTCATTTAATTCACCAAATTATTTACTAAACCCGGTATTCATGTGGATCTATGTTCAATAAGCATTGCAGGGAAAAATACATTTTAAAACATTTCTTTAAACATATGATTCCTACATTTAAAAACCGTGACGAGCCCCTAACAGTGATTTAGCAATAATTCGAAGCAAATAATGATTTGTAATACGAGTAAATTATACGAGTAAGGATTTGTAATACGAGTAAATTAAGGCAGGAATGGCAATGCGCATTCAACTAAAATTTTTTCAGTTCACCTTTTTAGAAATTTTCAGGCTGTCCAATCGTATGCTCTTAGATGTTCGTATCACTTAATGTAATGCTTGCAGTTGTTTTTATTAGTAGTGGCACAATTTGTTACAGGTTAGTACTGCTGAAACTTGAATTCCCTGTGTAGGTTGCACCGGTTGTTTAAATTTCAATTCAATCAAATTACTTGAACTCATGTTATCAGGTACTTCAAAAAATTTGTAGGAGTCAGCGGAAATCAAAGCATTAGCCTCATCATCGCGAAAGTCACGTCTAAGAGTTGAGTAAAAAAAATCAATAATAAAAGTTTGAACTTAAAACAAATCTCACGTGGTACTTCAATCCAGTTCAGGAATTTAGTAGTTACGTGTGAAAATCAAAGTTTAAAATAGTTTAAAATAATGAATGTTCGAAATAGTTGAATTATGACCATGAGGTGATGAAGGTATTTTAAAAAACGAAGGGGTTCAGAAAAGAATAGAAGATGAGCTGAAGAAAAGAAGCTGAATAGTAGAAAGCTCTACACCAATATCAAAAGCATAAGCTTAACCGTCCTCTATACGCGTTTGACATTTTATTCTTCACCGGTGTTCAATTCATAGGAAGATAATTTTAAAGACATATGTTTGGCCAGTAGCTCACTACGGTTCCAAGACATGGACGTTGACTATGAGGGAAGTGAAAAGGCTGAAGGTATTTGAGATGTGGAGCTATAAAAGAATGGAGAGAATAAGTTTGTTCAATAGAAAGCCTAATGAGGAGGTCGTGGGGACAGTGGAAAAACCCAGAAATCTGATCGTGTTGAAGAGAAAAAGAATGTTATGGATAGGACACACTTTACACCATGGAGGCCCGATTCTGAAAGTTTTGGAAAGGGAAATTCAAGGCTAGAGAGGAAGAGGATGGCCAAGGGATAGTTTTGTGGCACAGTTGCTCCAAGACACTAATACTAGGACATAGTATGACTTTAAGAGAACGGCGGAGAATAGAAAGAAATGGAGAGACAGTACGTCTACTGAAAAACCAGTCCTTGGACTAAGTAACCAAGAAGTAGTAGTAAACAATTGTTAACGATGTCATATTATTGCATATTCTCTGTTCAATCTTGATTTTATCGCGAACAGGGATACTGAAGTCCCTGCACCACCTCCACCGTGGTGACCCATACATCGAGGACCCGCCCTAATGCCTGTTTCAAACTGTTACCTCACGGCGTTTATCATTTCTGACATCGAATTACTATCTACGTGAATGCAGCAATGTCGTTCTTTCTATGTACCTGACAAGCTGCGGGCTCCTCTACTAGCGGGAGGGTGACAATGTCGCGTTGCCCAAAAACTAGGTTCAGTAGAGCTTCAATTATCCGGATCGCTAGTTCTTTCAAGTACAAGTAAAATTAAAGATTTTCTGATTTATTTACGTGTTCTTAGCTTTTTGGTTCATTTAAATAATACAGAATGATAATGCAGTACAGTAGAT